>JAFBJR010000194.1:11575201-11860854 GCA_016785285.1 Brachirus orientalis | reverse complement strand
CTCTAAACTTGATACAACTGTTGTATATTTGCTCCTGGTCTCTCTCTTGTCTCTCCCTCACCTCCCTCTTTTTCTTTCTCTCCCCCCTTTCTGTCCCCCACCTCCTCTGTCCCCCATTTTCCTCTCACCCCAACCGGTCGAGGCAGATGACCGCACATCTTTGAGTCTGGTTCTGTCAGAGATTTCTTCCTGTTAAAAGGGAGTTTTTTCTCTCCACTGATGCCTAGTGTTTGCTCATTGTGTGAACTGTTGGGTTTCTTTTCTCTCTGTAATATTGTAAAGGTTTTGGCCTTACTATGTACAGTGCCTTGAGATAATGTATGTTGTGATTTGGCGCTATACAAATAAAATTGAATTTAATTGAATTGATTTAAAAGTTTGATTATACAGTGCTTTTAGCATTTGACACATTTGTTTTTCATGTCATTTGATAGGAAATGTGTAAATGTTTTCTTTAGCCTATCAAAGAAAATCAATAAACTTAATAACATCAATTTCACAAATTATGTTGGTTTTTAGACAAAGACTGCTTACATGACATTACATTAACTACAGCATGAAAGTCAAAAGGTCAAGGCCTCTGCTGACTTAAACATTACACTATGGGATAGTGATGGGAGAAGAATATAAGTATGTGTTTGAAATAGCTTGAAATGGCACAAAAGTGTTAACAGCAAAAGTGTTAACAGCACTTTTGTGTGTCTGTGATATAATGATAATTCTGTTTAACACTATATTACTGATAAGAAATTACAGGAAGCAATAAGTACCTGCAATGAGACAGGATTGACACTAGTCCACCCTGGTAAACTATCAGTCAAACACCGTATATTTGCCTTCTTTCTCTTGTCTTCCCCCTCTCATTGCAGTGAAAATATAATTACACTTTCTTCATTAATGTGAGTAATTTCTTATGTGCAGGACACAACTACAGCTGTCATCTGATTACTAAATGGAACAGAGCAATGATCTATGTAGCCATTAGGGGAACGGGCTGGAACTAATTTTAATCCTGGAATGGACTGTTGGCTGCAAATACACACACAGACACACAGACACACAGACACACACACACACACAGATCAAACGATGAGACACAGAGAGAGAAATAAACAGCAGCTTGTCAGCCATTTTCCCACCTCATGTGAAGCACTGACTGAAATCTCTACCAATCATATTTCAGCAAACACCGCAAATGAAGAAGTGCATCAAGCAGAAATGTGTTTGTATGACTTAGCTGTTTCACATACTGTCACCTCTGGATTGGTGTTCAAATCATATCTACTCTTACTTGCCAATTTGTCAATGCACTGTCATCAATCTGTGTCTTTATACAAAAAAAATGAGGAAGTTGTATATAATTCATGTTTCCCAATTATTTGCAGAGCAACCAACTCACACTGAACTCACATAAAAACTTCCTCCATGGGAGGTCTCAGCCTGATTGACATCCAAAATGTGAAAACATCAGATCTGTCGACAGTCTTGTTGCACCATAGGAAGAAAAATAACTAACGGACCGTGATGAGTTTCTCCTTATTTCAGTAATGTTGACCACATTGACTGTACAGTAACCAGGCTCTGTTCAGATTCAATGAGCTGTGAGTGTTACAGTGTTAGAAACAGATACAGTCCTGCTATTTTCCATCACTCTCCTCTATGTCTATGACAGTAAGGTTTACAATTAGACCTTTATGAGGCAAGAAAAGAGTCAACTACACTGTTATCTCATATTGTCCTCTGCAAGGTGATGCAGTGAAAAAAAAATGTTGGGGGCACAAAATAGGACTTTTATTATACAAGCGAAAATGGTCAAAGGATTCCATGATAATGTAGCACCTGAGGTCAATATTACAGTAGCGGTGTAAAGAATCAATTGAACTAACTGACTCAGTGAATTCAGGAGCACATGTTGGCCTGTGGGCTCCAGCACAGTTGCCAAACTTTGTGTGGTTGATACTCATACATGTAAATCAGCACTGCAAATGTTTCAACAGTGTGAGAACTTGCAGCTTCCAGACTGATGCTTTAAATACTCTGCTTCAATGATTAATAATTTTGATTAAAATATTTATCATAATAAACAGTGGTTCCTAATCCACTGGGGCAGTAGACATGCATGTCAGCCTGGGGACCATTTGGAAACTAGGCCAAGATGAATATGATTAGATAATAATTAAACTTTCAGACGGGCTATCGGAGGCTATTTGTGTGGTTATGACCTTGACCTGTCTCAACTGTGTCTTTGCTTTTGACAACTCTCTTACACTCAGATACAGTAACAACATGATAATGCTGCTGAATCATAGTCATAAACTGCATGTACGAAGTGGATGTAGCCTTCTAGTTTGAAGTCTAAGAAGTCTTTGGGAAAATGGGCCTATTTTTAAACCTGAAGGTCAGTAAATATCTTCTTGAAGAGTTCATGGCCTCAGTTGCTAGTTATGAATTTGTGAATCATGTTACTAAAAAACAAACATTAAAGCATGAAACATTTGAGTGGAAACTGGTTGACAGCGAGTAGCGTCCAATAGAAGCCCGGTTGCAGGTGACATCTGCAAACTTGTACAGAAACTGACATTGCTCTGATCAAATCATAAAACTCAGTGCTACACAAAATGAGCTGCAACCAGAGGGCTACATCCATTTTAATATACAGTGTATGATAACAGTCAGCAGAATCAAAACAGTTTTCAGGTTGAAAGAGCTGCATATAAAGAAGAAAGGCATAATATGTGGATTTTGATATCTAAATAACTGAACTTGTAAACACACTAATTGTTCCCTTTTCTCTCTATTTTTGTCTCTTACTTAACCCTTACTTAACAGATTGCCTAAGTAAAGATTGTGTTGTGTTGGGTGCATCTTACCCTCTATAGGTGATGTTTTCAGGCGGCGGCAGATACTCTGCACATCTCCATAAGTGTCCCGTATCTTGCCGACGGCCTCAGCGCTCCTCAGTTCCATCAAACCCTTGAGATCCGTCATGGTCACCCCAAAGTCCCCGTCATGGTTGCCCTCAGCAACTGAATTCCCCTGAGGGTGGTCTGCTGTGTTGTTGGCCATATTGGTCCTCTTAGAAGAAGTGTTATAGTTAACGTTCCTCTGAGTGTCTTTGTTTAACTGATCTCAACGTCAGATTTGGTCGTCAGTTCACAGGAATTGAGGGTAGTGTAGGTCAGAGGAGACGAAAGCTGAGGTTAACTCCTGGCCTGGACGTGCATGCTCCTCTTTTTTACCACAGAATCAGAGAAGGAAACATGTTCCTCTGGTTGCTGAAGAGGAAACAGAAACAGGAAAACATTTTTTTATAAACCAGATCTAGACACCTTCTGAAACCTTCTGAAAGAACAGCAGACAAACATCAGCAGCACACAGATCAGTTCACGACTCCCTTAGATTTTTACTAATTAATAGCACAGACACTAATTGGACCAATTGGAGGAGACCTTCTCATCTCCTGTTATTAATGGAGTCCCCTAAACCACCAAAGTCATTATGATATAAACTGATTATTGGTTTGTGCTGCCCCTCGGAGACACATGAGTGGATATCTGCTCTTCCAGAACTGTTGGCCCTGGGTTAATGACTGGATATAAAAAAAGGTACAATTGTGTCTTTTCCCTTGTTTATGGATGAGTCAGACTGCATCCGTTGATTGAACTCACCGTGCACCAGGATCAAATCCATCAATAAATCTGTATCATTTAGAGGGAAAGACAAAAGACAGCAGTTGTGATGATCAACTTTTCTTCTGCCCTCAAGATGCAAACTCATTACCTGTGAATTGTATAAGCAAGCTACAAGTATAAGCAAGTATAAGCAACAATAAAAAAATAAAAAAAATTTGGTGAGTGCAAATACAGTAACAAGGAAAACAAATTCCTAGACACTATCCTACTGATAAAGAACAACTCATAATTCAATATACGACAAAAATCCAGTGTGTGCAAGTGTGTACTAGTGAGTTAAGCGTAAGACAGAGTAAGCAAAGCGAATGTGGGGCTGAAATGTAGCATTCCAGTCCATCACCACAGATTATGCAAGTGCACATCAAAGATTGTCCTCCATTTTTCCACTGTTTAGTGTTATGTGAATGGACACACACACACACACACACACCATCACAGCCTGTTGAGAAGTGATGCTGATGTGTTCTAAATCACTGTGAACTTTTAAGACCAATGACGACACTGAGAAAAGTTGAGATTTATTTATTTTATGAAATGCATTTACTGAAAAAATTTTACTCAGCACGCTTCTACCTCAAGAGCCGTGAGCCTGGGAAACCAAGCTCATTTTCAAATACTGGGTGTCCTGTTTAAAACTCATTGGTCATAATTCTTGCTCCATTCTTTTCTCTCAGCTGCGGCTGCTGATGATACGATTGCATGTTCAGGCCAATTCATAGTATTTGTGACTTGGGAGATTTTGGAAATCATTCTTTGTGTAGAATTTGTGAACAAACAGACAGAGCCACACTTCTCTGCATGGAACCACAGCCCACCACAGACCTTCACTGTATTAAAAAAAAAAAAAAAACAGGCATAATCTGTACATGTGATAGGAACATGTAGGGAAGTATGGCAAGGCCTTAAGGTTTTCATCATAAGATTCTTCATTTCTCTTTGTTAATCTTCCTCACATCAAGCAGAATGCTCATTGAAAACTGTTTCACTGTGCAGAGCAAACAAGTACATAATTCTTGCTGGTAGTGGTAATTGTTAAGGCCATTGCACACTCACACTGAACTCACACTAGAACTTGCACTAGAGATGCAACAATTTACCGATTTTCATTATCAACTGTAACAGTACAGTTGATAATGAAATCGGTAAATTGTTTTAGTGTAGGATTTTTTTTTGTCAACAACATAACTGGCAGACTAAAAGCAGAACTTTTTTCTTTTACTTAAAAAAGTAAATAATTATGGGATCTTAATTTAGAAGATTCCATAATGATTAAAAAAAAATCCAGAAATTGATCTTTTATAACCATGATAGTCAATACCTGTCCATGCCTCCTATGGTCTAGAACCCAAAATAGTTAGACACAACTTTTAAGATGCTTTGGTGTGGTGACTGTCCACTAAGAAGACATGACTGTCCACTAAAAAGAAGTTAAGTTTATTTATGTCCTCAAAACAACATAATATCACTTTTCGTCTTTTTCTGATGAGCAAAAGAAGAGGGCAAGTTTGCAGATCAAGCTGCGCTCACAGTTCCCTGTGCTGGACAACTTGTTAATTACATTTTAACTACTTGTTAATCAAAATGTCCAGTGTGATTCTTGGCTGGATTTTTTGAACTTGAATAGGTTTTTAGTTTTCAAATTTGAATTATCATATATAGCTGTACTGTAGAGTTGCACAATGTGGTCATATTAAATACCAAGCACACTAATGTAACTACTGTGGGATATATTTTAATGTAAATATTAATATTTAAAATGATGAATCAGGACCTTGTGCATTGGAATCAAATTGATACAGGAAATCAGCAATAACACCCAGCCCTATGAGAAACATACAGTAAACAACAAGGTAAGACACTGGTAACTATGGACTACACTCAAGCATACTAAGTCGAGCAACACTGTTCATACTTGCCACCTTAATGAACAACTACATGGCTACATGTTTTAAGTGTATTTAATATTTCTGTCAAACAAAGCCAAAATATTCAGCTTTCCATCAATCCTGATAAGTTTGATTATATCCAAGGTGACCAAAGTTTTAAATTTATAGACAGCTTACCAACATTTTTTGGCAACTATAACTGAGGAGGGATAATGTTATACCTATTCTGACGATAAGCTTTGCATACAGAAAGGTTGGTTGAGTCAGGAAAGGGAAAAAAAACTGACACATGTTGGGTGTTCGTGTGTAACTACAGCGGCACACCTACGTTGGTTCAAAGGTCGGCATTCCTATTCTTACACCTAAATGACATACCTACTGACACACCCACGCACACTTTACCTCACATATCATGTGACTGAGTGCGCATGGTGTTAAGCTTTGACAAACAAATGTATGATTAACGATGACTAATCACACAGTGGTAATAAACACTGTTTACTTTACCCTTTACTCTACATGCAGCTTTGTTTTTGAGATGTGTTTGTGTGCACTGCCTGCTGAACTTTTTAGATGAATGTTGTTAAATAATATAGAAATTGTCGTGGACTAACATGGCTGCAGTTAGTTAAAGTCTGTAGAGCTTCTTTTGTGATCTGCTCGACTGCTGTGATACAACCATCAACTATTGCAGAACAGGTCACTAAGAGCATGATATACTGAAGAGCCTACTTCCTGTTTTCATGGCATGATTCTGAACTACTCCAGGTCAACAACCAATGGTTTGACAGATTGTGATACTCTCAGTGATTCAATAGTTTGTTTTTTACTGCTAAAGAAGCTGCATTAAACTTCTGATGAAGCTGCAGTCAACACTTCCATGACCAAAAGTTGTACAAATTTAATTTAACCACAAAAAATAAACTGTTAATCAGATCTCAACAGAAGCTGGGATGTTATTATAAAAAAATGAAAAGATGAAAAGAAGCTTAGCCTGAGTAGACAGGTGAGTCAGGTGTGAGCACAGCAGGTGATGATCACATCTATCTGCACTTTTTGATAAGTTGCTCAACTTTGTGTCCTGAGAGAAATGAAAAGTGGTTAACTTGGAGCCATTTCTTTCTACTCATCAAATTTCCTTGCTGTGGGGCAAAATTAGTGTGATCATACCTTATTTATAAACCAACCCATGTAAAATGGGTCAACACTTAAACATTATACTTCTTTTATTTAGGTAGAGCACATATTCATGACCACATATTCATGACCAAATATGTTAAATATACAAAATGCAATAAACAAAATATACTCCTTACAGTTTAAGTGGATGAAAACAGTGTCAAAATATATATATATATATTAAACAGCAGCTATGGAAGAAAAGCAAAATGCATTTGATAAGTATTCTGTGTAATTTCAATTCAATCAGTTGAACTACAATGCATCTAAATTAAGTATTGCCACAGATGAAAAAAAACAAACAAACCACAAAGAGCTCTACAGCAGGAAGTGATGTCAAGACATTTAGCTGTCACTATGCATAGACAGACAATCAATATGACCATAAGAAGACAGCCAGGGTTTGTGTGTGTGTGTGTGTTAGGGAGATGGTGCTTCTGTTCTTTGTCCATATTATCCGTTTGTTACTGACTCGGGTTGAAATATACAGTATGTCACAGCCACCATGTAGCTAGCCACTCAGCTTATATGAGTATGTGTGATGTATAAGTGTGTGTGTGTGTGTGTGTGTGTGTGTGTGTGTGTGTGTGTGTTGATCTGCCTGTTTACTCCCTCACCCACATTCATTTCATTTCTTTCTTTCTTTCTTTCTTTTATTTCACATCTTGTGAAAGGGAAAAAAAATGTACCAGCATCCCACTATACATTGTGTTGTGTTAATATCATGATAGATTAATTGTAGGTATGGAGAGATTCCCATATTCATGGTTTGTGAGAGTTCAATGTCAGTACAACTGAAGCCAGCTGTGTAAAGATGGGAGAATCAGTTACAGTACATGATGTTGGATTTGACACCTGAGAAAATAAACACATAAGCACATCTGGAACTGTACGCTCTTTAGGACCACGTTCACTTACAGTGAATAGGTGAAAAAAAAAAGCCATGCTGCAGAGTGACTCACGCTGACTCACACAGACTACCAACACATCAATCATGGTGTTATTATTAGATGTGCATTAACACAGCAGACTGAGGAGAATCTTTGCACATAAAATATTTCATGATTTCACTTTTGTGTTGACAACAATGGAATTGAATGACAACCCGAAATTATAATATCTTCAACACTGACTGTTGCCAGGTCAGCTCTGTCAGAGTTTCTGAAGATGGTATAATGTATTGCATATTGGAAATAAATACATTAATTTGTTTAAGTAAATTTGCTTGAGTACAAACAAGCATCTATTGATGTCTTTACTGCAGAAATACCTAGTGAGAGAAATTATCAAACAGCCAAGGCTGTCATAGATGATGACAAAAAAAGACCGGTACTTTCTCCAGAGTGGGAAAGTGACCAGACTACAGGTGCTCAACCAAACACATAACCCATAGTGGTAATGTTTACAAGAATCTGGACCTTGTTTGGGAGTCCTAATCTCTTACTCTGAAACTCTTTGTAAACACAGTCCAGCTGCTGATACTGGCATGTTTTAACTATGTAGACCCACACACACACACAGAATGAGAGAGGAAAAAGAGTGTGTTGGAGGCCATTCTCATGCTGCGTCTTGTGTGAGTAAAAATACATTATTTTTCATGAAGAAGTGCAATCCATTGCAACACATCTGTTTATCAGGGTGCATCTGTGTCACAACATGATGAAAATAACCTTTTGGTACTTTCTGATATTCAGGCCATATGAAGATTCTGAGTTGGTGAAGGAGAGGATGGTGCAAATTTGGCAATTTTTTATAATTTTCTCCACCCACACATCAAAGATGGAAAAATGGCAATAATAAGCACACACCATGAGCAGCTTGGTTAAAAATATCTCTGTTCTTAACCCTTATTCCACATGTTTTCCAAGCAACTCTGCAAGTGAACAGGTCCTTTGGCCTCATTCAGACCTGATATTACCGTATGTCCTCAGTGACTGTCACATATGGAAAGCACTAAGTACCAAAAATCAAAGGCGTCCTGAATACATTCTCAAATCGAATAAAAAAATGGTGATTTGAAGAACACGCATAGCCACACTCCATCCTGAGCATGCATAAATGTGATCTGTCAATCACTGTACAATAAGATATGTGGTAAAAAGTACAATTTTCTTCTCGCAAACAGACGTGATGTAATATCAGGTGTGAGCAGCCGTCTCCTTGCGATTGGATGTGGAGGACGGATGTCAAAACAAGATCTGCAAGGGGACTCTCTCTCCTTTTTTTATTATCCTTCATCAGATTGTCCCTCTGCTCAGCTGCTGTTATCCCCCCTTCTTCCTCTGTTCTCTGCCTCTGCAGACACACCTGCTCTGCATACTAAAGCAGTAGTCTGCGCCACCCTCCTCCAAACACACACACAGAGATACAGGCTGCAGGCCACACCCTCCACACAGAGGAACTTTTTTTCCTTCTTGTTGCACCCAGCAACAGATAAAACACACACACATACAGTCTGACCGAATTATGTCACAAGGACATTTTAAGATGCGTGGAACAGCAGTCAACAACAGGCCACAGTATTTGGCCTAGACGACAGTGTGTGTATGTTAGACAGAGAGAGAGAGAGAGAGAGAGAGAGAGAGAGAGAGAGAGAGAGAGAGAGAGAGAGAGAGAGAGAGAGAGAGAGAGAGAGAGTCAGTATGCCAGACAAAGAAATAAAGAGAGAAAAAGAGTGAGACCAGGAATGCAGGAGGTCACACCCATATCTGCAGTCATGTGACCAGAGTGGAAAAAGGAAATCCCCATACTGCAGAGAGACGAGCAGTGGTCTGCACTCGTGCAGCATCATACACCCACACAAACACACAAACCCAGGAATCATCTATATATACACACACACACACACGTATATCTAAGCTCAGCATGTGTTAATGATGATGACACAGAATGGACAATTACAATTCTGCACACAATTGAGTCCTGCATGCACAGTCACATGCTCAGACACAAATGCATACATATCTGTGAAGATTCTCAGTCATCCAGGTCATGGTATCCAAAAGTGTAGCAACAAAAAGGCAACTGGACTTAGTTGAAATTTCACCAGTCAAACAGAACTGAAGAAGCCTCTTGGATGAGAGGCGAAACGTCTTCAAGAAATTTAACAAAGTCCAGTTGCCTTTTTTGTTGCTACACTTTTGGAAATGCATACATACAGTACTCGGACAAAGTACTTGGAAAATTACTCATCTGTACAGGAAACGGTCCAGATGCGGACTTGCTGTTTGTGTTTTTCTCTTTTCATTTTCTTTAAACCTTATATGTAAATATCCTATTTTGCACAAAGTGATATATCTGGGTGTAATTTGATCATACAGCAGGTTTATGTGCTATATATATGGTTTAAAAAACAGTAAACCCAAAGAGAAAAACACACAACTACTAACAGAAACTTTGCTTCACAATGAGCTGTAGGACTTCTGTGATAGTGATATCAGTGTGAAACAGCCACTTCCTTAACTTAAATCAGATAAAAACACAGCATCCACACAGCTCTGCTGGGCCTTCCCAAAAACCAATGTCTTAATAATAAGCAATAAGTATTAGATTTGCATAAACAAAATCTGCCCCTAGCAAACAATCAGCTCTTTTCATAGATTCAAGGGACAAACTATTTTGCAAGTTGTTGAGAACTAATGTGTAAGAAAGCAGAACACACATACACACATGGCTCCATACAGAAAGCTCATTCCTAGAATTCCTGACAGTAATCCAAGTCCTTCCCTGCATGTTTGAAGCATCAAACAGGTCATTATGAATCCTGGGGAACAGCGCTAACGCTATCCCAATTGGCATGCGTCGTTAAAAAAGGTTTTATTCACACACACATGCAGGATCAGCTACAGCTGACAAGCATGTGAAACAAACCTGCATGAGAGAAATTAAATGAAGGTAGAAATGTTAATAATAAGCAATTTGTTGATTAATTCCCCATTAGAATTTAACAAATTACACATTTATTAATTAACTAAGACACAATATCTTTGTATCACTTTCATGTCATTGTTGCAGACCTTACATCAAAGCACTAACAAGAAGTCAAGGGGTATGGAAACAACTACGACGTGAGAGTAAGTGGCCTCTGACCTGCAACTTTGCCAGATTTTAGAGCTGTAAATACAAACTAATGTACATTTAACCTAAGACAACCACATGTGTTTCTGTTATTTATTGTTCACAATTAACCGACAATTGTTAATTGACCTGTTCGTTTCAGTTATGAAAAAAAATGAAAAGTATTCCTGTAGATCCACAGAGAGGGGAAAATGACAGAAGACTATCAGATCTGTTAGCTGGATAAATATGGGTATTTTACCAACCCAAAATGGAACCAGCTGTTTGCATGTGTGTTTTAACAAAGAATTCATTTCATTAGATGAACGAAATTGACATAGAGAAGCACTAAAGAATAACAAAAACAGAAAATAAGACAGTCTGCTAAATTCAACACAAGCAACAGCATAGGTGATATGCCCTTTATGTCCTTGTCCACCATATAATTTTTATACCAAACCAGCAGGAGAGCGTCTAGAGATTTTATAATCCTGTTTACAGGCTGAATCTGTGAAGCTCAGCCCAATCCACACTGAAAATACACTGGAAAAGACCTGCAGCAGCCTTTGAGTGTGTCGTGTGTGTGCAGACACTGGTCAATCCCCAGGTGAGAGTGTGTTTGAGGATCAGTCAGATAAAAGCCTCCATTGTTGCAGCACCTACAGGGAAGCAGGCTGCAATACAAAAACACTTAGCAGAGCAGAAAGAATTAGAGCCATATCCCCTGAATGTTTTTGCCTTTTATTAGACAACATCCATATGGGACAAACAGATGACAAGGTTTTTTTTTGTTTTTTTTTTAATTATTTAGGGGGAAATTACTCCTCTTAAGCTCAACTCTTTATTTCAGCCACTTTCATGGTCTTCATAAGCACATACACATGTATGATATACAGTATGTATGTATGTACTAGGGCTGCAATGATTAATCTATCATTAATTACTAAATTAGTCAGAAAATATTTTGATATAATCATTTAATCTGTTGGAGTGTTTTTGGAAATAAAACAAGCTCTTTTCAGTTTTCAGCTTCTTGAATGCAAGTAGTTTATGGACAAAATGAAACATTTGAGAAAATCATTTTAAGGTTTTAGAAAAACACAATGGTTATTTTTTTGACAAGTCTGCCTTGACTTACAAGTCGTGATGGCTAGCATTATAAAGGTGTCAAGGGTTTTCTGGGACAAATTATGATCAGCGCACCATGTTTACTGTCAACACTACTGAATTTGCAGCAATGAAAACCACATCTTCTTGATGCTGTACTATTACCAGTATATTACTATATATAATATACTATTACTATTAAAAGGTCACATAGAATGGTCTTTTTAAACCAAAAATCAAGATTACTGATGTCTACTAGGTAAATTAAATAATATTTACGGTCAAAAACAAAAAGACTCTTCACTTTAAGGTAATTTATTGCTGCTCTGCCAGGCTCTGAACAGGCACTCTGTTTCTGAGCTAATGCCCGCCCCCCAGAACACTGAGTCTCTTGTGATTGGCCAGTTACCAAGTGCATTCCCACTCGCTTGTGATTGGCCAGCTAACTGCTGACTGACTGCTCCACAGTGCTTCTTCTTGTTCTTCTTCAGGTTGAATGTTCACGCCCACGACAGGGAGTAGCTGTTGGGGGGAGGGTTCGTTACACGGCAAATGTGCTAGTTACATGACTAAACTTGACTTTTCAAATCCGCCTGCTCGAGCGCAGGTAAACAGAGAAGCCCTTTCTCAGAAGTGGCTGAAGTGTTTATTGTGACACTTAAGTGAAGTTTAGATACAGGAAGGACATGGTGACACACCAAAAAACATCAGAAATTTGATTTTCCAGTGAATATACTTTTTAAGCAAATAGAAAGACATTGTATATTCATTTTGGTGAGTATTGTTGCCTCACAGCAAGAAGGCCAATGGGTCAGTTCCCCATTCAACTGTTTTTAACGGAGTCTGAGAGTGAATGGTTGTTCATGTTGGTTCAATGATGGACTGACTACATGTCCAGAGTGTGCCCCACCTTGCGCCCTATGTCATATGGGATTGGCTCCAGCCCCTCACAACCCATGTGTGGAGGACAGAACAGTAGAGAATCAATGACTGCACAACTGCTCATGTGCCACTGTAGCTAGCATAGCATACACAACTTTTTTGTTTTGTTTTTATAATAAAAGTTAAGATGGTGGATAGCTGCTGTGCTCCGGAAATGGATGTATTATAAGAACTACACGAACTTGCCACCATTCATCCCTATGAAGCTGCTCACTCAGCACATATGTCAAAAATGTTTCTGACTTCTGGGTTAAATTCCAGGTTGTGCGGCCCATAGTGCATGTGCACGAGCCGTCTGCTTTCTTTACTTGCTCGGTGTGTTCATGAACAGCCAAAGGCATGATGGGAGTAACAAAGTGACAGCTACCATGAAAAAAGATCTGTCAGTGTTGACTGTGACATTAGAGCTTTTAATATAAAATGTTTAAAGTGATGGTATTTTTACATTTTACACCCATATGGCCCCTACAGATATGCCAATGCAAAGACCATGAACTGGCTTTAATGCTCTTATAGCTGAAAGGCAGCAAATCCCTGTAGTCTGTCAGAGAAATTGAAACTAGACGAGTTTGTAGTAGCAGGTTAATTTTCTTCATGCTGTATGTTAACACAAATTGTTATAATGTTCATATGACCAGATAATTTTGATTTGATTCTGCAGAGCAAGATATTTACAACAGGATGGCCTGACCTTCATTCTGTAATCTATAAGGACATCATTAGAATCAAACTATTTAATGTGAGATCATAAATAATTTCAAATTCCTCCAATTCCCATCCTGACCTGTGGGCTCTTTGAAGGGGGACTCTTTTGAAGTCAGCATCTGTGCAGTAAAGAGTTTTCCAATTAGCTTTGACAGCTAACGCGCTCTGTCGGGCTGTGACGTTGGGCTGCCCTGCGTTTGATATGGCCCAGGTGACAGCAGCCATAGATGGGGCTGGAGCCAGCTGACCTCCTCTGGGCTGGATGCTAACAGGTGTAGCTCCAAACCCTACCCCCTCTGCAGCTTCAAACAGTCAATTTAGTCTAGCCATTACTGTTACTGTCTCTTTGCTATACCAGTCAGTCATATTATCAAAGCATATGCTGAAAAGAAAAGGTTGATTTCACCTCTGTTCTGTTAAAATTCAAAATCTACATAATTGTTGAATTCAAACAGGTACTTCCAGTTTTTTGTGCTATTGTTCTCACAGACTGGTCTATGTATACAGACCGGTACCATCACCTGGGTGAACTGCTGTTGTTAGCAATCTAGACGTGTTTATTAACAAACCCACCCACATCTTTGCCACTGAGAACAACCTGGTCTTGTCGTGTTCTGTTTGTCGTGACTAAACTGCCGAATTAAGTAGATGCTAATGTTTTTAATCGACAATTGCATTTTCCAACGTCAGCAAAAAGATAGATTTAAGGAACTTTCACCACTGGAGGAGAGGTATGGCTTGTTTTAATTTTACATATTATAGTTGGACATGAATATAGTTGGACTACTAATAAACCCATAAAGCACAGCAACAACACGATACATATTTTTTGCAAAACAAAAAAAAAAGCTTTTCTGTTGTTCCTCAAAACACCTAACCAGGTGTTGGAGATTTTCAGAAACAATGTAACATTAATAAGTTTTAATTAAAGCTGTTGGAGCTTTGCCCTGTTGTCAGTGCTTTCCCTTTCAGAACTTGTTTATTCATCTACTGAGTGCTGTGAATGCTCTAAAGCAAGCAGCATTGTTAATAAAGTTACAATTAATAAAACTGTTAAGGAGGGGGGGTTCAAATGTATTTGAACATATTATGGGTCATTATAAATGCATTTGAACTTGCTTTTTGGAAAATCTCCAGTCTAAATATGGAGGTTGAACTAAACTAACAAACGACTAGAAACATTATAAAGCAGAGCTTCAATAGTGTGTGTGAGAGAGAGCAATGGCATGTCAATGAGACATGGAGAGTGTCTCCAACATGTTAGATAACAGTTGTTGTCTGCAGCTTGTTGATAAGCAGGATATACCAGGTATTTTCTGGCACTTTCCCTGTAAGTTAAATGAAAAAGACAAGGACATTACTAAAAATATGACACCACAGAGCTGCAAACATCCTGCCAAGACAACACATCAGACAATTCAAACCTCAGGCCCTGCACTTTCCCCATCATATGGCCCATTATGCCACAGACACCATGGAGGTCAAGATCAGTACTAGCCAACATTTTGAGAAGTGCAAGACAAAGTGTGTACACACACATCAGCTTACATTTCACTATCACTCTAAACATCAGTGTTTCCTCTGTCTCCAAGAGCTCCACACTGAGACACAGACATATTACAGCAGATATCAAGTGTCATCAGGAAAGGTTTCTTTATTGATTGGTTATTTTAGAACAGACTCAAGTGCTGGACACACTGCAGTGAAACAGAGCTGCAAATAACCCTTGGTTTCACTATCAATGGATTTCAATTAATATTTTCCCCATTTCAAAATCTTTTGATCTATATTATGTTCTGTTTTGGGTCAAGATGGTTCAATTCAAAGAGTTAGGCACTGTATCACCCAACAATCTACATGTAAAAAAAAGTATCTCCTGTCTGACTCATCAGGCTGTTTTCCACCGAGATGGCAGTACAGTTCACATACAGCCACTGGGACAAATTATCACAGTGGTTGGAATGTTTAAGGGGTGATTTAACAGCCCTTTTTAATCCAAGCACCCATAAACTTACTCAAAGGCCAGAACCCCCCAGAACCACAGTACTGGTAGTGAAAAGCTGGTGAACGCACTCGGCTACTGCAGCTGCTCAAACATAAAGCTACTGTTTGTGCTGTTTATCAAGGAGGAAGTATAGGGTTGTTAGAGCAGCAATCAGTTTGTTTCCTTCCTCTTTTGCTTTGTTTTGTTTCATGCACCATAACCTGCAAGGTCTCTTGCTTTCAGTCCCACACATGGAATCTGTTATATAATACACAGCTGTGTAACGATAGCAAAACCAACATGGTGTCCTCTTCAATAAACTTTACTGACACATGTCTGCTTCTGTCTTCTGTGCTGAATAGTTACACTGTGAGCATGTGTTTGAGAGCAATGGTCATCAGTTTAAAAAAAATCACCATGAACTCTGTAACATTATACAAGTATGATATGATCCACCTTTGCAGACCCATTTTTCTGCAGAAGACATTGAAGTAAGTCAAGTTTGGACACACATCAGGCATCTTGATAAATAATTGAAGAAACACATTTTCTCCTCCCTTTGGCTGAGAAGCAGCAGCTGAATCCCATTTGTATCAAAGCAGGGATATCTGATATCTTTCTTTACTTTAAGGCACATGGAGAAGTAAAATACTCATAAAGGTTTAGAATTTTATCAGCTTTAAGAATTTTATTATGAGACCAACACAGGAATCATCTTTCTGCGGAATGACAGGTGACCATATCTGCAATTTTACAATATACACAACTTCATTAATCATCTAAAAAGAGTCATGCTGCAGACGGCTAACATATTTCCACAAGTGACAAACTTAAGTAATGTATCTTAAATTTGATTTAGAATTATGTGTTATGTTCGACGAAGCATTATAACCTCAGGTTCTCTGTTTTATTTAATTCATCAACTACGATGATGTTTCAAAGTAAATTTTATGGTTTCACCCACTGTAGAGAGTTGCAGTGTGCAGGACTAAAATCAATGAACCAATCAATAAAAACATTGCAGTTTTCTTCTTGTAAAATCCTCACAGAGCCAACCATAAGAACCTTTTTGTTCAGTAAATTTACACAGAAGTCAGAGAGCAAGTCAAGCTGACATACTGCTTACACTGGTAAGTCCATCTTTATTAAACCAGCCCTACTAATTGACCATAGTGTAAGCACACAGCAACATAAAAGAACACGAGAAAGCAAGCACATATTTTTAGACTGTGGTGGGGTAAATAAGGCTGCCACGGTCAACATATATAACTGGAAACACTGCCATCATCAGTATCATATGTCCACTAAAAGTATTATCTAATGATATTCAGGTGACAGTTTGTTGATATCTATCAGTCAGTCAGAGAGCAGCAAGTTTTTTTTTATGGTGGACTGGATTAAATGAGCAATGAAAAAACCACACACAGACACATTTTTCCTGTCAATCAGAGGACTAAAGTACCAGGTTTTCTTTTTTCTCATCTCAAATCAATCAGAGGGCAGGTCTACATTAGAGTATGGGGTTATTGTGATGACCATTATTCTTCTTTACTGTGGATATCCATCTAGCTCTATCTCAGGAGAGTCCTGGAGGGAAGCAGATGATCCATCTAATTGATTGATTCTGCTACAGCCTCACACTGGAGACCGAGACAGGTTTAGTTTAATGTCCTTCCTGTCCAGAAGTCAAACTGAGAGACTGAGGCAGCATGTTACACAGCCCATGCAACTGTCAAGAAAAAATGGAACGGGTGGAACCTCTTCTCCACTGCAGTAATGAAAATTAATAATTACTAAATTGATGTTTACGTATGTTGTTTTATGACACAATAAACTCAATAAAAGTATTTTTGTCTGCCACAATCAAGAGACTTGGCTCCATTGTTTTTTCCATTTGTGCAGATAAATAAGCTCAACAGCCATCAGCTTATTCCAGTCTGCAGCAATAAGACAGCACATTACTCAGCCTCAGATGACTGTCAGTGGAGCATCTTATGACTAAGAGCAGAGTGGAAAAAAATGCTTCATAGTCTGCTATTTGTTGGGCTGAAAACCATTTGGACAATGTGACACCAAACATTCCTGGGTTTTATAAAAAAGTGACTGAGCTAACAGAGAGTGGAAAGAGTGTGTGAATGCAGAAAACACAAGCTGCCATTCATGTGGTGATTGTGAGGAGGAAATCACTCATTCTAATCAGTTGAGTGTGTGACAGACTCCTATTCAGAGGAGGAATGCAAGATAATGAAAGTCAAATCAGTCATCAGTTTCTGTCTTTGTGGTACAACATACATTGTGCATCAACTGCTGTTTTACAAAGTTACATTTTAAGTGGTGGCTATGGAGAAACTACAAAAAAAAAAGATTGATTGATAAAAATGAATTATGGGTGGACACCATACAGCAAGAGTAATGTTTAGTTTCAATTTGCAGAAGCTACAGGTCACAGATTCAGATTTTTCATACAAAACCATTTTGAAACTTTGCTTGAAGGAACTATATTTTATCACGATTAAAAAAGCATTAAGAAAAAGAGCAGGAAACAGACAGACATTCATTTACAATTACATCTTAGAGTTAAAACTGTGGGAGCTACAGCTTTTAGAAGATTTGGTCATAGAAATTAAGCATACACAAACAGATTTGGTGGACTGTTTTAGAAGCATATACATATGATTAGAAAAGCCATTTTTGTATGGAGACATCAGGTGATTTCCCATTGAAAGAGATCTCCCTGCAAACGAATGTTTACCACCACCATAGGGCCAAAGCCTCTGGAAATAAGAATGACTTTTGTTCATTAAGTTTGTACTAACTTGTTTTTAATGATTTAAACAAGCTCTCAGATTTTTTCAGCTTCTTAATGTTAATATTTTCTTGTTTCTTGCTCCGTATAACAAAGAAATGATTAAAACTGAATTATTTTGGTTTGTAAATAAAACTTTAGGTTACTTGCCTAACCCCACTTCTCTGAGTAACATGACAGAGTGTCTTAAATTGGGAAACGCCTCTGGTTCAATACAGAACCAGAATGTCTGAATCCAGTGGATCAAAATTAAAAATTTCAGGTGCCTGTATGTAAAACGCAGATGACTTTGCTGAAGCCTTGGCAGAGGTTTATACTCTCTGAGTGCTCTTGTTTCCTGCTCCTGTTTACCTCTCAGGAAAAATAAATAGAAAACTTTATGGAATGCATTTATTATCAAAATTAAGCACTGATAGCACCGCTATTGAAACAAATAAACAAGCTTACAGTACCAATCAGGATTATACAATGTAAACTGGCAAATGAAAAAAACTGGCTGGAAGATAGTTTGCGGTTACACTGAAACCCTCACCCAGAGCATGAATTCAAACGATTTCACAAAATCTGACAAATTTTGTTGAGCACAATTTGTCAAGAGGATAAATCACAATTAGTCTTGGTGTATAAACCAGTTTTCAGTCCATCAGAAAACTAAAAATCGGTAAAATCTCCAAGCTGCTGATGGCCACAAACTGCAACTGCAATTGTGGGTTTTTAAAAATACCAGAGGTGTACAACCCAAGCATACAACTGGAACAATAAATACAAGCCCCACCCAGATATTTCCTCAGTCTGCAAACCCACAGCAGGAACTTTATATGGGCCAAGAACTGTCAGAAGCTAATTCTGACCTTGATTCCTCATTGTAGTAACATGGGTAGGGGAAGAGGAAGAGTTTGTCATAAGATTCCTCTTACCCAGGAAAGGTTCTGCAGTGACAACTCACCTATAAGACATTGAATGCAGCAAAACTACATTCTACTCCTTGATTACAGCGCTTTTGTTTCCTAAACCTACAGTAAACACAGATGATGGCAGGAAAAAAAGAGAGCTCCATTCATTCATTCATTAAAAAACTGCCTTTGAATAAATTCTTGTGAAATTGCATTGATATCCCATTATATTTGAGAAATCAACTTTATAGTAAAACCACAAAGTTACTTGGCGATAATTCAACTCTGCAAATGATCAACCATCCGTTCTGACTTTTTTCAGACAAAACATTTTATGTTTACCACACAATGCTTGGTGTTAAAACATAGAATGCAACGATATCATGTGCCATGTTCAAAGTCACATGAAAACAACAAAGATTTAGATCTTCTATGCCTTTCCTCTTCCTTTGTCCAGCTCATATTTTCCTGATGAACTTTGAAATTAAAGCCACTTCAGTTGCACTGAGCACATGACTGTCAAATGATTAAAAACTAAAAAGCATAAAAACATCTAAATCTATTCCTGGTCCCTCAGTCAGAAAGACAAACAGTTTTATTTTATTTAATTTATTTAATTTTTTTAATTCAAGTAGAAGAGATGCACAAAGTTTTCATACAAAACCTGAGATTTTTTTCCAGGTCCCTGCTTCTCCCTGTTGTTTATTAATATTTAGAAATCTCATCTTGGCCCAGTTTGGAGGTTCTTGGCTCTGACAGCAGCAGTGGTGTGTGTTCAAATCTGAGCTGTGTGTTTCTGTGTGTACACACTGTGATGAATGGGTATTTGCTGACTGTTCAGTCTCCATGGCTAAACAGGGCCACGCCCAGTGTCTACAACACAAACATTGCATTCCAACGACCCCACTCTCCTAAACATGGACTAGGACAAAAAATTAAACCAGTGTAGCACTCAGAGCCAGTAAACAGAGGTAGCGTGACTGTCAAAGAGTTTCCTCCTGTCAGCCTGTCACCACGACGACAGGAGGAAAGAAAAACAAACCACAACAGGCCCTTTCTGCAGCGTCTACAGTCTGAACAGGAACCAGAACTGAATGTCAGCAGGGTTTCCCCAGAGAACTGCTTCCCACTTAGATCCTGATCCACCTCATCTTGTGACCACTTTCAACATGTAGGCAAATGTAACCATGGGTACATGGTGATGTATTCAGTTTTACAGTGTTTCCTGCTAATTTTAAATGTACTATGTTAACATGGAAGTTTCTTGAATAACAAACAATACTACAAAAATATGCTACGCAGCATGAGTCACTATTTGGAATGTGTATGTTTATTTTCAATACAAACATGAGACATGGTCAAGGAGCCGATAAAAAAAAAACCATGATGCATTTGCATAGCCCCACCACCATAAGCTGATTTTTAATACAAGATATTATTACTATTGATAACGCTCTGAACAGGTTTTTTGGGGGGAAGTAGGGGTGCAGGAAAAAATGCTGAATAGCCAGTATCCAAATTCCAAATTAATTTGACATTTTCAGAAATGACATATGCCTCTGAATAAATTAGCATTAATGAGCATGATTAAACTAATGTGAGTAAGGTCAAAGATTTCTGTGTATAACTTTACTTTCATTGCATGATTTGTTTGTTTCAATACAAATAATTACAAAAAGATATATAGGTATGTTTACTGATAGCATGTGTGGATTCCTGACCTCTAATATTGCTTGGTTATTGGTAGAACAGAGTCTGGTGATGATAAACTGGATGTACTACAGTAATCTTTAGCTCCACCTATATATTTGAAACTCTCCGTTAAACACTTCTAAAAGTTCTTTTAGGGTGAATAAGTAAAATGAAGCGAGATAGAGGGACTGAGACATCACACAACACCTGTTGGCTATATTCAGTACAGGGAAGTGAAAATCTGACTTGCCAACACAACATGAGGAAACCATAAAGCCTCTACTTCCTGTTGGCTCTCCTACTGCACTCCATCTGCTCACTTCTTCCTCTGACTGACGCCTTTTTCTGACTGTCTCCAAGAACACACACACACACACACACACACCAGCTTGCGTAGCTATTCTTCTTAGGACACAACGTTCTTTTGGACAGCCTGAACAAAGTATTATCCACAACCTTAACCATAACCAGTGCCATTATTCTGGGAGTCCACTAATCAGGTGATTGGTCATGATAATTTCACTTTATTCAGAATAAACTGGGGTAATCGATTATTAATCAATTACTAAATTAATTGTCAACTATTTTGATAACCCCCATTCAATCGGGGTTTTTTTTTTCAATAATTAAAAACAAGTTTCTCTGATTTCTCAGCTTCTTCAATGTGAATATGTATGGTTTCTTTGCTACATCTAACAAAAGATCATTAAAACTGAATAAATTTGGTGGGTGGACAAAACAAGACTTTTGAGAATATCATCATTTCCAGTTTTTGGTAAACACCAACATTTTTTTAACATTTTCTGACATTCAAAACAAAAATGATTAATAGATTATGAAAATATTTGATAATTGTTAGTTACAGCCCTAGAATAAATACTAAAAACATTGACACAAACAAAAAATAGGGACAATAGCTTGTCCTGCACTTGACATTTAAGCAAACTTGTCTTATTGCAGTTTGTCTGAATAACTGATATAATAACTGTCATTGGTCAATAGCAACATCCAAACATCAGTCTGTTATTTATGTATAACAGACTGTTGACAAGTGTAACCAACTGTTGGTAGGGACTTATCACATGGAGAGCCATGTATGAATTAGGTGCGACTATTGTAATATTGATAACGCTGATATATCGCAGCCAAATTACAATATGTTTTATAATTTATATAATTTATAATCAGTTTCAACAGCTACACACCAAACAAATGCTGCTCTGCTATCAGACCAGTTATTGAAAGTAGTTTGACACAGGCGGTGTTTTAATTTAGGGTGGACGACACATCAAAAATAAAAAATTTTCAAAGACTAATTTCAGTGATTTAATGTCATCAATTATGTTGACTAATACTTCAGTAAAGACTAGTTCCTCAGAAAGTAGGTCCTGTTCTGTTAGGACCTGGTTTTGGTCTCCATGAGCACCTGACAAGGTCAATTTTTCTCCCAGATAAGGTCCTAAAGAGATGAGAAATACAAAAATATACACACACATATCTATATTAGTAACCTTCAGTCTGACTGACTGTATAGAACATTAGTCTATACATTATCTTCCAATATATCTAACTGATGTCCATCTTTTTTTTTTTTTTTACTTTTAAATACATGTAACTGTGTTAGTCCACATATGATTATACAAAATCAAATTTCTCAGGCTCAGACTACCACACCCAGGTTATGCGGTAGGTCTGTCCAATTCATCAGTCAACATGGTATTACCTAGCTGCCAGATAAATTGTTTGACAGTTGTTTTTATCGGTGATGTAATAGGTCAACCAGAAAAAGCATATCATGACAAGCTGGAAAGGGGCTTTTCACCACCTTGCACAGCAGAGTCAGACATTTCATTCAATAAATCGATTCCCCCAGTGCCTAGAGGGACAAGGACAGTGGCCCTGTGCTCCAATAGCTCAGTCAAGCTAACTGGACAACTGAAAACATATTGACAAAGGTCTTATTTTTATCAACAATATTCATTTGTAGTGATCTTGGATTCTTGGGTCATGGGTAAATTAACAGGACAACAGTATTATTTGGTGTATTATTAATAATTTTCTCAATTAATTTTCCCACTCAGCTTCCCAGAAACGATATAAAATTGCAAATTGTATTATACAGGATTTTATCCATACTGAAACATCAAATGTGATGCATGATCTCCAGTTATTCTGACTCTTTTACAACTTGACGGACAGTAACTGTACGACATATGGCCTTCTTTAAGTAAAAGCTAGAGTGTTATCACACCTGTATACAATCTGCTTCTGATGATCATTAATATAATTACTTTGAGGACAATACACAAAGCTTCTTATGCTCAGGGGAATCACAGAAAGACATCTGTGAATAAAACAACACTGAAGCACAACATCTATTGCATCGATGTAAAGTAACAGTAACCGTGCTGTGTGCTCTCTTATCAGGCCTCTGCACTTTTTAAAAAAAATAAATAAATAATTCACTACTGCCATTTGAGATGATTGGTTGAAATTTTTTCAAGTTGTTGTTTGACCATGACAGAAGTGATGCAGGAGATGGTTATATTGTTATACTAAAATGTTAATTAAACAGATCTCCAAAAAACATCAGGAACATGGTATGATTATATAATGCAAATTAAATATTAGTTTTTTTTTAATTTTTTTTTTAAAAAAATTAAAACTTTAAACTCAGTAATAACCATTATCTATTTCTAGTAGTATCTAGTTCCATTTGAACGCATTAGTTTACACCAGAAAGTTTACATGTGACTGCTGAACACTGCAGCCTCACCATGTTGTCATTTCTTCACTGGGATCGAGCAGGAGCAAGCTGAGCTTTTCTTTAGCAAGGCTCCTATTGTATTCATGCTGATCAAATTCTATAATCAGAAAAACACAGCCAATCTTGGTTCCCACTGTTCCCTAGTGGTATTTGTGTGACTACTCAAACGCAAATATGTTGATACATTGCTGAGACAGGGGCACAACAGCAACAGCCGCTACTTACATCTGATTCCCACGAGTCAAAAAACCTGTTTAAACCTGGCTTTAAATGGGGTTTTTGGCCAGTGGAATGTGTTTAATCAGCATTCACTCCTGGGTGTGATGACTCAATGCACACAGTTTTTTTAATCAGCTTCATTTCATCATTGGTGATGAACATGTATATACATCAACATCCAAACATGTACATAAAATATGTGTGCGACTGTCAATGAACAATAACACTCCAATAAACCTCAGAGCAGCAAACTCATGAGTAACATGTAACACTCCCACATTCACACACACACACACACACCAGCTCACTGCAGTTCATCACATTCACAACAAGCTTCAACACCTCTCTGCACTGCCTGATGGCTTCATCAGGATTAACACATACGAGTGTGTCACAGAAGCACCTTCACCTTTCCGAGGTGTGAAAAGTTAGTTAGAGCGTGAAGAGGGAAAAATTAGATATAAGAGATTTCACAAATCCTGCAATAATAAATATGATGAGTTAAGAGTAAATAAATGCACCAAGTCAACAATACTTTTCATTCCTTGTGGTTTTCATGGTCATTTCATTAACTATTGAATTACAATTCTCATCGATAAACCAGTGTCAAAAGTACAAAGAGTCTGATTCGTTGATTCGGTTCATGTTCATCCTACAGCTCAAACCCATCCCAAACAAACTCCCACATTCCTACATATAGAACACCTGTCAAACAAAACACACAAAACACACATGAATGTAAGTCAAGACATTGCATTGACTTACATTCATTTCCTGGAGACTCTAACAACCTCACTCTAACCTCATCCTAACTTTAAAACATGTCTTCATCTTAAAATGTAGTCATTTACATTATGGGGACTTGATTTTTGTCCCCATAAGGAAGACAAGTCTCCATAATGTGACTCAATATAACTAACACCAGGTAAACAGACACACACACACACACACACACAGAGAGATAGAGGTTTTATGTAAGCATGTGCAAGGAGAACACTTCCAGATGGTCCAAAACATTGATCCTGCTGGCGCCCAAAAGACATGTGCCTGGACCCAACAACAAAAATATGCCCAATGAAGAGTAAGAAAACACCAAGATGGGAGTTCATTCTTGTTTCTTCTATCATTTCCATCTACAAGAGCAACAAAGGTCAGCTGATTTTGAATTGTCCTCAATTCAAACTGTCTTTGCGGTCAGTTATAATGAGTGAGTATTTTTTTTCTCCAGTCAGCTAACTGTTAACAGAGCATAACATATCAGTGCTGTTTCTATGGTTACTGGCATTTTTAACATATGCTGTACGGCATTAAATAGGTCTGAACTTTGCATCTGTTGCACATCCTGTTGGTGCATGCGAGAGAAACAAAGGCCAGCCTAAATTAGTCAAACCACTAGGTTGGACAATGAGCTGCTGGTAGGAAGGTCTGGGCTGGGCAATAGTGCAATAATAATACTTTGATACACCTTTGTACAATATCAACACAAGAAAGGCTCATTATATATGGATCTAACATTATCTTCAGCTTTCACACAGAAACAAAACTTAACCTTTAGATATCTGATGTCAATCATCATCTATCGGGTTAATAAATGATATTGACTGGGGTGAGATTCCTTTTATTGTGATAACATTGCCTTGTGAATAAAAAGCCATTGACACTAATTCATAAGAACAGAATTAAATGTATTACTCAAAAGTGAAATCTGTTCACTTCAGTTTTTACATTTAGTGTAGAGTTTCCACAAACTGGCATTAAAAACATGCTAGAAAAGGAACAGATTATGCCACATCTGTGCACAGAAAACTATCAGCAGGTTACTACAGCAAAGTAGAAATTGAAAGCAAACATGTTAAAGAGTGTTTAAGCTAAAAGGTGACAAAGACACTGCTGCTATAAAATGGGTGATCATGGAAAAAGGTGTTTGCAATAATAACGACAACATGCTCAGAGACTGCGCACCCTGTGCAAACACTTAAAGTGATCAATCTCACAATGTTAAGGAATGCAAAAATAAATAAATATAATATATAACCTACTTAATCAGACCCACTCCTATATATGAACATAAAGCAAATAGGAAAAAAAACATAACATCTTTGGTCAAAGTAACATGCATGATTATAAAACACAGAGGTTTTGCTAAAGTGCAATTAAGCTATACAAATCTATAAAAGACGGGATATTAGAAATAACAACTTGCACCTAACATCAATTTCAAATATAGACCTGTCATTGAGATTAATAAAATTATACAGTAGTAATTACATTTGTCTGCAGTCAACACATTGTTTTATTCACTGAATGGAAAGAATTAGCTGATAATGATCATAATCAATTAACATCATCTCATAAAACTAGCCTTATTATCCACAACTAATTGTGTTGAACCTTCAATTCATACATTTCAGTTTTATATTTATTTGCGGCACATTACATGTTATCTATAACTCATCCTAGCTCGGAGCCTCTGGAAAAGATTTGCTGGTCAAATTAAAAATAATTTATTATTTTGTTTAGAAAAGGCATGACATAAAGCTGTATTTCAGCAATTCTCCATGTAAAAGGAATGAACTCCTTCCTGCCAGTTGAATTATAAAATAATTATAAAAGGCCAACAGCCCTATTATAAGCACAAACACTGAGCCTCTGCTGAGCAGAGACCATGCATATCCTAAATATAGGGCTTAGTTTCTTACAGCTGCACTGCGTCCATTAATAATTGATGTGGACTTACATAAGAGAATGTGTGCTCTGCTGGATCTGGTTCAGAGGCAGGGATTCCGTCTACAGAGGGGTTTCCACATTTCACTGAATTTTAAAACCCCCATTCAAACAAACGGACAGAGTGTTCAGGCAGTTTCTTATGTCCCAGCTGTGAATGATACCATGCTCTGGCTGCTACAGGTGCATTTGTCTCTATAGATACACTGTCTGGCCACAAGAAAAGTTGCGACCTAAAAAGAAGGTCACACACTGTAATATTTCGTTGGACCGCCTTTAACTTTGACTATGGCACGTATTCGCTGTGGCTTTGTTTCGACAAGCTTCTGTAATGTCACAATTAATTTTTTACCAAGATCTTGTACTTCTTCAGCACATCCCAAAGATTCTCAATGAGGTTAAGGTCTGAACTCTGTGGAGGCCAATCCATGTGTGAAAATGATGTCTCATGATCCCTGAACCACTCTTTCACAATTTGAATCCTGACATTGTCATCTTGGGATATCCCATGCCACAAGGCTACACAACTGTTGAGTCCCAATCCCTTGAGTTCCCTTCACATTGTGCGTCTGGAAATACTCTTACTTTCACTATTAAACATAGCTCTGACTTCTACTGTTCTTCTACGATTTCACTTCACCAAACGTGATCGCCGATCACGATCATTTATGTTTTTTTTATGACCACATTTCTTCCTCAAAAACTATGGTTCCCCACTATCCTTCCAGTTTTTAATAATGCGGTGGACAGTTATTAACCCAATTTTAGTAGTCTAATCTCCTTAGATGTTTTCTCTGCTTGATGCATGCCAATGATTTTAACCTTCTCAAACAGACTAACATCTTTTCCACGACCACAGGATGTGTCTTTGGACATGGTTGTTTAACAAATGAGAAGCTGCTCATGGCATCAGTTGGGGTTAAATAACTTGCCAGCTCAAAGATAATCTCCCATACTGTAATTATCCAATAGGAGGCCCTTACCTATTTGCTTACATACTGTATATCCAGGTGGTGACTTTTTTTTGGACAGGGAGTGTATAAAATAGAACAGTAACCATCACAGTGATGCTATCCAACATGGCTAAGTACATCATTAAGCAAGTCTGTCAAATTACCTCCAGTCACTTCCAATTAAGATAATCATTTAATAATTAAATTTAAACTCATTATAGTGTGACAACGATTTGCAGTTCATGGCTGTTAAGTTTGTTAAAACCAAAAAATGATGCATTTTAATAATTTAATTGTTATCAACATTGTTGATAATACTAAAAATTTGTGACATCCCTTCCTTTCTTACACACATCAGGGAACTATGGTAGCATTTACCTACCGGAAAGAATGTTAGTCTTCTCTGTGTGCTTGGTGAGCTTCTGCTTCAAAATATGAAACCTACACTCTTGACTAGTTTGCCCATTTAGGCTGCTGTAGAAACAAGGCAGCACAAGATGGTAGCCTCTATAAAGCTAGACTCTTATTCATTTTACACAAACACTAACACTTTACAATAACACAATACTAATTCTATTTTTATCAGTCCTATTATTTGTAGCTGCTGAAAGAAGGTAAACCTCCTGTAGGACACTAGGATGACAGACACACTGAGTCAGCATCCGTCTCCTCCAGTGCTCCTCTCATCAGGACCTCAGCAGAAACTTCAGACACACACAGAGATCTCATCTGTCTGCAGGTAAACCAGACTGACAATGCTCAGCACAGAGAAAGCTGTGTCATTTCCATACATGATTTATTTTTATAATATCAACTGCTCAATTTGCACTCATAAGCTTAGTTGACTTAAGGTCCATTGTTTTTTAATCATTTATTTAAGCTATCTAAAATTATGGTTAGCATATTCACCTACTCCTGAAATACCAAGAGAGGCATAACTTAAACTACTACAGTTATTTCCAGTGTAAATTATTCATCGTTTTATTACTTATATTTTTTACTTATAAGTGTTCAAGTCATCAAAATGTCAATTTCAGTTAGACCATAGCCCAAGAATAATTTTAAATAAAAATCACTGCCAATATTTTTACTGTATAAACCACCTCTTTTTCGCCTTAAAAATGCACACACTTCCATTAGACCAATAACCCTCATAAAGGAGCACAGATGTGCTATTTCATATAGCAAATGACATTACTATAGCTGCTCCTATTTAACTAATTACATCACAAGAGGAGAAGATGCGTCAGTAACTGTGTGGTGGAACACATCTGTTTGCTGCTGTCTACTGAACCATTTCATGAAGGAAATCCAGAAACAGTGTTAGAGTTCTGCGCACATATTTGACACTTTTTCGTAGGTTAAAAACCAAACAAATAATAAATTGTACTGACTCAACAGGACTTTGTGATGTGCAAGAACTTCGTAATAATTAAAAACCCAAAATTTAGGAAATGGTGCTGTTGATGTAAAAAGTATATTAAATAGCAGTTTCTAGTTTGTGTAAAGTGCTTAAAGCACTTTACACAACATGTCGTATTCATGCAATGTATATATCTATATGTACCGCTTTTCCTATTTCACATCATTTATTAACCTGTCAACACTGCCATCAGGGCCAAATTGGGATTCAGTGTGCTGCACAATGACATACAGGCCCTATAAATCAAACCAATGCATCACTAAATATTTGCTTTCTCCCATACATGAAAATCAATATATATATATACACACACACACACACACACACAGTGTATATATAGCTATTTGAAAAATATGTCCTGTGGACCCACCTCTGGTGAAAAGCAATTTGAGCAGAAGCAGACTGAAGGATGCTCGAACAACAGGGACACTTTGACAAGGCTCTGCACACAATCATCTAAACGGTTTCTCTACACTTGCATCAAAAAGTTTTATTTGCAACTGATTTTCTGTACAAGGAGCTCTTGTGTTTGGGAGAATTAGCGGCATTGGAGAACATAAGGAGCAATGCCCTCGTTTGGAGGTCACAAGCTGAGGAGGAGTCACCATGAGCCAAGATGCGGGATCCCCCCCTCCTTCCTAACGCAATAAGGCAGGACACACCCAGATAGAGAGGGGAGGAGGAGGAGGAGGAGGAGGAGAGGATGGATGAAATGAAAGAAGAGAAGAGGGAAAAGAAGCAGGGTAGCTGCTGTTGCTGTTCATCCGCCCATCTTAGTAGATGACGTAAGGAAGGTTCGGAGCTGAACGCCCGTCAATTATAAACAAAAAAAAAGGAGCTCGGTTAAGAATTTTCCACCCTCGTTCACTTCCGTCCGTCATTGTGACAGCCTAGAAAGCAGAAGTACTGTTTACACTGTGAGCGCTAAACCACTCCAACAAGCTCAACAAGCTCACCCTTTAGGCGGTGCATTCATGACAAACAGTACGCGGACACCAGTCCGACCAGAAATACATTATAACAGCAGCAACTATCACAGCAACCAGTGTCCACTGGGAGAAAATGCCTTGTTTTTATGACGAAGTTCCCATACACTGGTTTTATATACTGGCGACACATGGTTATTTTTTTGGTTACCAAGGGAAATGTCCAAGGGAAAACAAAACTATTGTAAGCGGAGACTGTGAGTAAACTGTTTCCAGACATCCGCAGGTCTCCTCACGTCAGCACATACATGCCGTTCCGTGGCCTGGGGAGCCCCTTCACACGAGCTCCATGCAGATTCTCACATTTTTTTTTAAAACATTCATAGTTGTTAGAGACTAAAAACGAAGATTGTTCCGCATCGTAAAAACATGTTCACGAGACAGCTTCTCGATTCGGCATACCTCTACTACACTTTAAGCATCATTACTGACACAAAAATTGTAACTTTACCAACCAACGGATGCGCACCCAACGGTATCCTGGCTGGAAAACACACCGCGATGGGCGACAGAAACCGGAGAGCACCGCAGTGTACAGAGTCCTAAAGTTGACGTGTGGACAGAACCAAGCGATATTAGATTAATTATTAACGTGTTCAATCACTATTTATCGCACAGTGCCACTGTGTACGCTTTAACTGTGCGTAAAAAGCAACGTGAGTGTGCGTTAAACATAAATGGATGTTTTCTGAATGGAGGTTTGGCATTGTTGACTGCAGACGACAGAAAGGCATGTACCGGGGCTGTAACCTCCTAGCTTACTGTCGGGACGGTTAACGAAAAGAAACCGGGAAGAAAACGTGTTTTTGGCGGAGTTGAGCCCCCACTGAAATTAATCTCACAGGTCGTACACATTACAGTGTCACTGCACGGGATAGTTCACACCTGTAGAAAAAAACCCAAATTCAGCCGCAGTCGCTAATAAATTGGCGTCAAGGTGAAGAAACAGCACTTGTGGACGATACCCGGATGCTATGCGGCACGGACAACTGTGGAAACACGCGACAATGTAAAACAAAATGTATCTCTAAAACGCCTCTAAAACACACACACACACGACATTATGTACCAGGTCTTCAAGCCACAAGTGAACTGAGAGAAAGCAGCGAACTTTAAAAAACACACGAAAGAGAAAAGACGAGGTTACCTCCACTCTGGGATCCACGTCCGTCCAAATCACGTCCTGTGGTTGTTGAGTGGGTGAGGCGAGCAGCGTCTTCACTTCAGAGGGGTTTGTCCATTTCCCAGCACGGCTTCAAGTTGACAACCGCAGTGGTGGGAACGAGCGACAGACCCGAGTGGAGGAGGGAAATGAGCAGTCTTCGACGTTCGGAGCAGTTTATTTTACTGTAATTACGGTTCATGTAGTGACGGGAAGGGGAAAAACTAATCAGCTCCCGAATTAGCCCGAAATCAACCCGTTGAAAGGGAAAAATTAACTCCCCCCTTCCCTCTCTCTCTCTCTCGGTCTCTTTCGTTCGCACACTCTCTCCTGAATTAAAAAAAAAAACGGAGGGAGAAAAGCTCTGATGACAAAGAGCAGATGCAGTAAATAAGCTCGGCTGGTGTGTGTTGCAGAGCAGTGGGTGGGACTTTGGGGGGACTACGGGGGTGGGTGAGGGGAGTCCGGCACATTCAAAAGAGACCCGAAGAAAAGATCCAGTGTCCGGATCCGACTCTGCCCAGTGAGCTGGAGAACTAAGAGAGGGAAGTGACCGAGACTTCGTGAGAGGGAGGGACTGAGGGAGGGACCACCTTGTTTTTAAGGTGGATCCATGAATTAATCAGGTGCTCGAGTAGAAACGGAACAATATCCAGAACATGAGGCCTGAGGTGAAGATCTAGAAACGCACAAGGAGGATAAATCTAAATCCACATCTGGAGAAATGCCCTTTCTGTAGCTCTAATTTTTGCCAAAGGCTAAACATAAGTAGTAGCTGCCTACAATCACCAGATTTCCATTCAAACATATCAATGCAATGCAATTTTGTGAATTAATTTCGGTAATTTCTGTACAAGAAAATGCGCTTTTATGGGTTTCCATCCACTGACCCCAGTGTCTAACATTTAGGAGAGTTTTGTCAGAAAAATACACAACTCATAAGTATGTTAAGTGTGTAACCACACTGGTTTATTTTTTTGTTTTTCTTTATAGAGGCCACCATCTTGCGCTACCGCATTTCTACAGCAGCTCAAATGGACAAACTAGCCAGAGTGTGGGTTTTGCTATTACTGTAGCAGATACAGTGTGTATGATTTTCTGACTTTAAAGGCACAGTGTATTTTTTTACAGCTGTAACATTAAACTGTGTACCTTCATGTCTCTAAGATCAGCTGATCAGCTCTCCTTCGTGGTTCCAAGATCAAGGCTGAAGCTCAGAGGGAGTGAGGCTTTGGCTGTTGTAACCCTTATTAATTGTGGAATGGGCTGTCGTTGAACATTACGCAGGAATCTTCTCTGTCTGCTTTAAAATCTCACTCGAAGACATACCTGTTCTCCTCTGCATGTACAACAGTGTGAAATGTTGTTGTAGAGCAGTGGTTTTTGTATAGCAGTTAATCTGGTGTCACTCAGCGACGCGTTCGAGCTCCGTACAGGAAGTGATTCAACAATGCTATGGCAAACTCAAATGGCTGCGACAGGTGTCACGCTAATGAAGTGTTTCAGAAACGGATTGTGCTGCTAAATAAAAACCTTGTCTTTCAGCAGTTTCATGAGATAAATGCTTATTGCTAATGGGTAGCAAAGGACTCGAGATGGTGCAGGACTCCCTAGGCTAACATTATGTAGAGGAACCAGCAGTGTTTTGGTAATTACTCATAATTCCTCAGGGAGCGATGAAAATTGCTTTAAGCAAGTATTGGTGATTAGTTCACCAAGACAAGCAGTAAATAAAGTGTCTGTTGTAGCTGTTGATACATGTTTTGTTGCTGCCTTCCATATATATTCCCATAGATAGTAATATTTGGAACTTGCACAAAATTTAGGAATGTTGTGGTTTCCTCATCAGTCCACACATACTTTACGTGTTTGCCACTTTATCTCGCTGGTAGACAGTCTTTTCCGACTGGAAACATACGTTTGCGAACAGCTCAGTTAACCACACCACAGTCCAAGGAGGAAATCTGTGTTTTTATTCATGTTGACACGGTAGCTGCTGGTCTACTGTTGCCTAATATGGGAAGTTTGTGCCACTTAGATATATCTGAACAAAGGATTTCAACCACTGGTCACAAAAGAACATGTTTGAACTTGCTGATGGAGGGAGCTGTTGACCAACAAATCACGTGGGGTGTGATGCAGAAGCATTGGTTTACAAACTTTATTATTCGGTCTGAAAACTCTGCGTAACAATGAGAGAGAGCAGTGGAGTCAGTACGTCATGCAACCAATATGCTCAAATTAAAGAGTTTTGATTTGAACAGAATAACCACGTCTAACATTCTCAGCAGGAACATTTTTGCAAATGCATTTCTTGGGAAAATACGTGAAATGATATAAAGCCTGACCTTTTTGTTCTGAGATGTAAAGCTCATCACAGAAATGTATTTGTCCACATGTACAGGGAACTCTTTCTGGCGCAAACACATAAACATGAACAAGGAAAATGAAAAGAATTTCTCTCTGCCAAATGGACACTCAATCAGCTCTGCCTCCTACGCTATGCTAATGACAGAGAGGCAGAGAGGTGGTTATTGCTGCCATTAACAGCACAGTGCACTGCTTCACTTTCAATAAAACACTGACTGCAGATGAAGAACCACTGATTCCCAAAGTCACCACTGCTCACCACCAGCCACAACTTCATCCTCCATCACTCATGTGTCCGAAGACTACATACCAACTGTATATACTGTACAGTGAATTTTGCTGTAACATGCAGTACTTTACTGTTCAACCCCACTGCCGGAAGTTATTTGGTTTCAGAGGTGAAGAGGTAAAAATGATTGTGTGTGTTTGTGTGTGCAAGAGTGAGAGAGTAAGAGAGAGAAGATTGGCAGAGGAAGTGTGAGAGAGGAAGAGGAGGAGTAAGATAGTGGACATAACACAAGGACAGGGCTACATCACACGCAAGATCCGGGTTGGTGGAAATGTCTGTAACGCTTGAGCGGGACAGCCTGTTTAACGGTGGCTGTCTGGTGATGTGTCTGCTCAAGATGCCGCTCTTACAGGGTCTCAGGTTCATTGAAAGGGCGGAGAGAGAGTGCGGAATTGGAATGCAGTTGGGAACGGCAGGACATCCCATTAGACTAAGGATTCAGTTCTACTGGATTTCACTCTTAAGTGCAAAAACTGCAAGGCCTGTTGGGAGATGGAGTCTTTGGAGGACTCATTTTGTTTAGTTCTGGCAACTTTCCTTTGTTGGAATTTTCCAACAGGCCCCAAACCAGCTTCTGAGGTCCAACACTCTCTTACTGACACATTCAGAAGGCACACAATAAGATCAGTAACGGTATGGAGTTATGTTTCTGGCCTTCTTATAAAGGTAAATCCAATATTTACTCTTCTTTTCTAGTGGGTTGCATATCCTTCAACCCTTATAATGAAATGTAATGTGAATAACTTAATTCTTTACCACTGCCAACCTCGGTTGTTGTCCATGTGTGGACTGCAGGCTGAGGGAGTAGGCAGGGTTGGGTAACATCCTCTTGTAAACAGGTTCTCTGCAGGCGTCTGTTGGCATGGATGCTCTGCATTCTAATGGATCAGCATTCAATCAGTCAACATTTGATATAAGGAAAAACAAAAGAACATCATCTCTGGGAACAAAAAAGAGATATGTTGATTAGTAACTTGAATTTAACTTGAATTTCATGTGGGAGTAATAAAGTAATTAAGTGTTGTTGTTGCTGTCACTTGTAAACACACCTAAACTGGAGAGGTGCAAGAAAACACACTAATCAACACAGATCATAATAATATGATCACCTTAAACCAGAGAAGGCGTGATCTCCAGTCAATAATTCAGTGTAATCTGTTCCCGGTGCTGGAATAAGGCTGCATTGTTTTGTTGTCCACTAAGGACTATAAAATAATTATGAAGGTGCTCATGGTGCCATGAGAAAAATTCCCTGAAGTACCAGCCTTTGGTAGAAGAGTGCAGGGTGGCAAGGCGTGGCACACTTAGTTGTTAAAAGTAGGGTCTGGCTGTTGAGGTTTCCAAGCCAAATTACATTGCACCTGTTATCACCTTCAGGTCTGAAGGGACGTTACAAAAATCAAGCAGCTTATCAGAAGGAGGAGGAGGAGGAGGAAGAGTGGGCATAGTTACAGGTTTGGCGAAAAGTGGGATATAGGAAGCCAAGTGTTGTGTTGTGTTGTGTTGTGTTGTGTTGTGTTGTGGTTGAAGGTCAAAACATTCAGTGATGGTTTTGCACCACCTGTCAGCGTGTGGATAAATGCTACAATTTTCTTATCAGTTGACAGGAGATTGCACCCCAGCAGGTTTATCATACAAGGGTCCTCTCTGCAATGAGGCGCTCCTTTGAAAAACACCTGAGTATTCAGTGTGTGGTCACAGTTTAATGAGGCACAGAATATGAGGTGTAGATTTTGAGGTATGCAGCACCTGTGATTATGCAGATGATGTCTGAAAGTCTAAAAAAATCAGTGTACCTCACATTTTAAGTCTAAATAGTTTAGGTTAGTAAGAGAGAAATTCTGACATTAACTGTTAACTGTCATTCTCTGTTTAAACGCAGGCTATATAAAGTTCACAGGTGTAATAGAACTATTATCAACAGAAAATCTATTTTTCTCTAAAGCTTGGGTAGGAAACATATTGTTGTCAGGCAACAATTCCATGATAACAATCACGCATCTCAACTTAAGAAACAATTACCTTTGTTGCAAAGAAGAGAATCATATAATAAACACAATAAAATACATGTCAGTATCACTGGAATCTTTTTAGAGATCAACTATTTATCTGACAATACTGCTTTAATAACTGTGTGGATAATACAGTGGGTGGACTCTCAAAACTTTCATCTGCTGATTGTCACAGATGTAAATCTAGCATGTAGGCAAATGACAAAGTCAAACAGCAAGCATACAATCAGTGATAATTAAAAAATGAAATGTTTTCAAGTCAGCACATTTTCATTTGCAGTCAAATATATTAAAGTAACCTGAAACTAAAGGAGGGAGAGAAAGGAACCACAACAGGATTTTGAAAATGACACAGGCAATTAAATCAATTTGTGTCTGTCTTCTGTCACTTTCACGTTAGTGAAACATGTCAGTTTTGGTGTCAATGGTTCAAATCAGAAAAAAATTGCCATGTCAGGACTCAGCTGCCTGATTGGCTCTTGTCCTTCACCAGCTCTCTGAACATGCTGTTGTCACAACACACCGGTGTATGTAATGTCAATATGCCTTACAGATTAAGACAGGACTGACAGGAGAAAAGATGGAAAGCTACATCTGTGAGGATGAGGAGGACACGGAGCAAGAGGGAGGTCAAACCTTACAAATAATTGTAAATAGTCCAATTACTAGATCAAATATAACAAATATAAAATGAAATCAACTGTAAGAACACTGTTTGGTTTTTGCTGAGTGCCATACATACTGAACATTTGCAGAGTCACAAAAGAGTAAATATTCACGTCTACTGTTATTAGATTTAGTGATAAAACATTTCCATTCACACGTTTTCACTTTCCATTCACCAACATTAATATATTCCCACAATATATTGTAGTCCAAACCACTACAATGGTCCTCTATCATTTTTCTAAAGTACTGACAAAATGAAGCACATCAGCCCCAAACTGTGGTCACTCATCATGTTTACAGTTGTATTTAATATATACAATACGTTACAAATAAAAGTTTTAGACAATTAAAAAAATAATAACAATTAAAAAATGAGTGCAAATGTAACTGGTGGCTGCATGTTCAGTCAAGACCATTTTTTTATTTACAGTAGTTATGGTTTTCAGTGTTATAATTCACTAACTCTGCGGTGCCATTGCTTACAACAGTGCCCAGCTGAAAATATAAAAGTGGACACAGTCTTCCAGTTTGCTTTCTGAGTGCAACCCAGAAGTAAGATTATATTTACTATATACACGTTTGTTTGAAAAGAAGTCTATGGGAAAATGAGTCTAATTCTCACTCGGTTTACAATAGTAAACATTGTCCTGAGTAGTTAAAGGTCTAAGTCACTAGTTTCAGGTCTTCTTCAAAAGAGCATGATGTGACATTTTGTAAATTACGTCCCCAGCTACAGGAAAAATAGATGATAAAGCACAACACATATGAGTGGACACCAGTGTGAGTGATGGTATCATCCAATAAATGCCTGGTTGCAGGTACAAAAACCTCATCATGGCACCGACTTAATTGTGAAACTTGAGGATTCAAAATAGTAGTTCTGATTCTTAAGTGTGACGTCTCTACTGGTTGCCACTTATGAAGAACATGCAGAAGAGAAATTAAGCAACGGGGAACAGAGCTGGGTCCAAATGGAAGCCTCCTGTGTGATTGACCTGGTTTTTTTCATCCAGCCCATCCAGATTGTGCCGTAGGAAGTAGACTGGATCATCTCGTTTGACCCTAGCTCCTATAGGTCACTAGGAAGGAACTTGCACAAGAAACTCAATCCATAAACATTATGAATAATAAATAAAAAAAACCTGTAATAATTTGAATGGCAATCAGGGGGTGACTCCACTGGTTGCAATAATAAACCAGTTTGTATATGTCAATGAGAAAATGACTCTAAACGTTTTCCTGCAGCATGATTAACAGCAAGTGCCATCTTAGAGGTGAATGGTTACAGTGAAGTAAACATGCAGTGGATGACCTCTCAGTCAGACCCATCCCCACTGTTTAAAAAAAAGAAAAACAACCTGGGATTTTACAAAAATACTAAACTTCAGACTTCAAGATGTCACAAATGTTCACAAAGCGACATTTGACTTCATAATAAGCCCTGTTTCTTTCAAGCATTGCAGTGCAGTTTAGTTAGCTATGGTACGCTCTGATCGTGCGGGGCCGATGAGACAGCTGCATCAGCTACGTCATAAGCATGATGTCATACCATCTCAACACAGTGTAGCTCGCCAACAAAGTCCACAGAGAGGAAGAATGTGACACAGTAAACACAAGCACAACAACGGAGCACATCCAGGATTTCGTGTTATCTTATCTTCATAGTATATGGCTATTTATCACAAGAAAAAGATAAGCTTTGTCTCAGAGAAGGCTGCACAGAAAGTCACCACTGATTTGCCCTACTGTCACAACTGAGTGATATCTCCATCAACCAATCAAGGGTCTGCAGTGTGGCTGTAGCTCCACCCTGTAGGAGCTGCGCCAATGTGGATGTTACCCCCAATAGAACAGTGCAAAAAAACTGGGACAGTGTATATGGATTATTTTACTTGTCTCAATATAAATCTCAATAATCGCATAACATACCAAACTGTTCCAGATTGGACTGTTTGGTGAAAATTGTGCTAGAGGAGGTTGCCACTTGCCACTTGGCTGAAAGAATATTAGTCTGATTGAAACTGGCAAAAGAGATTTTTTTTAGAACAATAAGAATCTGCCAATATTACATGAAAGTGCTGCACAGAGTAGGAATAAGGAGGGACATACATTGGTCTTAACTTACAGTTATCTGGACCGGCCATTATAATTTCTTGGCCAGTTTTTAAATTTTATCCTAGAGATGTTTTCTGACTGGTGCCCCTGATCCCAAGCCCAAACGATCTAAAGCAGTTATTTAGTTGCTGGAGGAAGTCCAGAGCCTGCAGGGCAAGTATCCTCAGAGACTCAGTTCAGAGCAAAATAAAGTCACCTCTCCATCTGTTCAGGGCTGCAAAGGCAACAGGAGCTCTCTCTTTCTCTCTCTTTCTCTCCCTCTCTGTCTCTCTCTGGTTTAATTAGTGCATGACACCAGCATCACAGTCTCATAAAAGTCCCGCTAAGTTTGCTTAATCAAAACAGGTTTTCTCTCTTCTACATTAGCCTCTACTGGTTCTATCCTTCCTTCAAAGACATTTGAAGCCTTTACTCAGCCTTCAAACCCCCCAGCATCATTATCAGGCTATCATTAGTCATGCATTAATGATTTCTTTACAGTAAAGGTGTTAATGGCTGAAATCTTCTTGAGCAGTGTATGTTTAAGAACTTTGTAGGAGCACAGACCAATGCTGGCTGCTGACTGATGTTGTTGTCTGGAGTCTAATAACATCATACATCACTGTGTGATGGGTTATTGGTGCTTCTGCCCTGCAGTTTCACTGATACAAAAGACTGATTCCACCTGCAGCTCACAGTTACTGCAGCACTGAGCAGCTGTGGCTGCAATTCATGGTTTTATAACTTCTATTTTATTTTCAGCTGTTAGGATCTAAAGAGTTTGGTTCGGGGTTAAAGGGTGTTCACAACTGTTGGGTGGACTGGAAAAAAATGATATGTTCAGGACCAGGCCTGGGTATTGATAAAAAAAAAAAAAATCTTGAAGCACAAGGAATATCAACATCTGGACTCAAATTCCTGATTGTTTTAATTTATTCCAATTGTATTAAATCTGTTTCAACAAACAATCACAAACATATAGTGGATTTCTTTAGTTTTGGGCTGATCTGATCTTGTTCTTACAGTTGAACATTTAGCATCTTTGTGCTCTCATATTTATTCCATGCACTTAAGCTCTTCTTGACATGCATTCGTTGACTAAATAAGCGCCAGCCTCTACAAACACAAAACACACACTCACACACATGTTTTAAGCCCTGTCTTCCTCTTCTCAATTGGGAAATGAACTCCATGTGTGCACATAATGTCCTGCTCGCCCCTAGACAGCCAATAGCATGCTGGTCAAACAGCATGCTGCATTCTTATTGGCTCCCCGACATAGATTCTTAGGTACATTTAACATCGAATACCAACACATTTTCGATATTATGTAATACAGAGGAAGTTCGATAGCCACACGATGATACAAAAGTATTAAAGTGTGATTCTCAGCCCTAGTCATGGACCTAAGAGGATCAGTCACCTTTCATAAACCATCATCACACCCATCCACATACAGAGTTCTTGGTTTGGACCTACAGTGTTCAGTGCCACATAGATTAATGAAAAGGCTAAGTCTCTCACCCTGACCTTCACTGGAAAAGGTCATTGTTAGATTCTTCTGCCACACTGACTTTGACAAAAGAGAAAATGGCTTTCACATAAAGACACTTCATATTTGATCAACAACGCATCTTTAATTCAAACACCCTGACATGCTTTTTATTTTAGATTTTTAAATGTAAAAAAAGACCAAATGATGTGTAACCTCTTAAAAAGAGAATTAAAAACACTACATGAATTGTATAAGGACTCAACCTTATTAAGGGCCTTTTTTTTTGGTAATTTGGTCCAAACAAAACTGATCTAAACGGGATAAACATTGTCTGAGATAAATCTAGGTCAGATTTTTGGTCAGATACAGGGTTGATTACCCTGAAGTCAGTTGCCACTATTCCCTCTATGTATTGTATGTAAATCAATATGGAATGAAAAAGAAACATGAATCACCTATGCAGTCCAATACCTGACTACTGTTGTTTGTCTCTTGGAACCTCTTTTTTGTTGTATATATACTTTATAGTATAGTTTGTATCAGTTATTAGTACCTCAAATGCTTACAGTAAAAGCATGGACATGGATTTAATTTAATGACATCACACACACACACGCACGCGCACGCTTCTATGCATTCTAGGTTGGAATGCATTCTCCAGCCCGTTACCCTAACCTTAACCATCACAACTAGATGCCTAACCCTAACCCTTACTCTAACCCTAACCTAAACCCAATTCTAACCCTAACCCTAAAACCAAGTCTTAATCCTAAAAAATCCATTTTAAGGGTTGAAAAAAAGTGAGGACCAGCCAAAATGTCCTCACTTTGTAGGAATTATACAAATTTTGGTCCTCACTCTGCAGCAAGTACAAGAACACACACACACGCACACACACACACACACATACAGGGTTGTCTCAGTGTTTATGCCACAAAAGGTCCTGCAGATGTACTGTAATAAAACCAAGTACATGCACACACACACATACGCACGTGTCAAACACAAATGATCAGATATTCTTAAGTGTCTGAAAATGTAAACACACTTTTTTTGGTGCATGGATTGTAACTTCAGCAGAAGCATATACTGTAGTGTCAGACTGAGGCTTCATGTAATGGGAATTACAGTATGTTTCCAATTTAAACATATAAGGTTGTCTAATAATGTCTCTGCCCTGTTGGAATCTCAATCTTAAACCATGACTTGCTGACTCACCCTTGTCATTTTAGCCATAATATGCTGTTCTACTCAGCACTTTCAGATTAAAAGCCGACTCAAAGGCCATAATCCCACAGAAACAACAATGATGATAACTCTGCTGGAGATATGGAGTTAAACAGATAAACAGAGCGTCAAAGGTGAAGTGTTTTACTGAAATGAACAACAGAAACAACAATAAACTGAAGACAGTCACAAAGTCACTGTCTTGGGAAAATTTTGACAGTTTAAAATTGTAAATGACTTTACTGAGGTGCATTTAAACAGTTGAACTGACCAAAAGATTCTAACACATTTGTCAATCAGCTGAACTCACATTATTGGATCAATATTTCAATCAAATCAAACCCATGATCACCATCTCTGTAGTTTCAGATTGTCCATAGATTTTATCAGTAGACAAATGCTTTTTGCTTTTTTTGTCATCTGAACATAAAGGTTGTATCAGTGGCGTGTAATTTCTGTCAGAGACGGTACAATGATGATGATTCCTAGTGTCCAAAATTGCAGTTTTCTGCTCACACAAAACCCACTGAGTGGCTGGGGCAAAGCTTTAGTCAGTAAAAAGAAAAAATCCCCAGGAAGGATAAGTGCAATAAACTCTGCATATTAAACACAAGTGGACAAAATCTGTCAAAAAAAGGTTCTAGAAGAAACTGCAAATTAACTTTTAAAGGAACACTCACGTGTCTCGTATTTGGGCGTTTGACATGAAAATGGTAGAGAGTATAGTAACCATTTGAAACGAACAGTTTCCCAGAGAAAAGTTTTCAGTGTTAATATCAATTATTAAATGGAACCTGTATTTCATATCCATCAAGCTTATGTAACACTGTGACTCCCTGGGGTCAGGATCCACCTACATACACTGCAGCTACCTGACAACAGCATTTAGACAACTACTTGAAGTGGAAACACAAATCTCTCCATATATGCACTGACAAGGGTGACTGGATGTTGTATCCATGGCTACCTTCACACGTAATCTGTATTATTTTTATCACAAAGAATTTTCTTTTCTCAAGCCTACTGCTAACATGTTAGTGATGTACAGAGAGTCCGCTTCCACAGTAGATGTGAGGGAGACAAAAACCAAATAGGTTCACTAAGTAAGTTATAATTTGCTGTTTGTATTGTTATGTCCATACAGATATGGAAGTCAGCTGCAACGTAATGTTGTTCCATGGTGTGTTATCTATCTATCTATCTATCTATCTATCTATCTATCTATCTATCTATCTATCTATCTATCTATCTATCTATCTATCTATCTATCTATCTATCTGAATATTTGATGCTTTTGTAAATATGTGGAACTCCTTCTGCTCTGATACATCTTCACCTTTAGCTAGAATAACATACAGTTAGTTACCTGTACATCTATCATCCAACTAGAGTGGCATCCACTCAGGATGTCACCCATAAGAATCCATAAGAATTCTTCCACAATCATAATTTCACTGGCCCCAAAGCTGACATTTTGCAACCTAAGTTCAGAGTCACGTGCAAAAGATGATACAGCAGAAGTGAGTGGACACCGTGTGTGATTGGCAGCTTGTATTGTCCACGTGATGTCTGTGAACTCCCGGTTGGAAACACTGTCATGGTGCCAGTCCAGCTGTGAATCTTGAGGCCTCAAAATATGACTTTGGTTTGTTATCAGGAGACCACACGAATTTCCATATGTCATCTATAAAAATTTGTAAAACTCCTTGTTTTTTAATTTGATTAGCAAACCTACTTAATCAATTAATCAAAATCTTTTTAATAATTTAATAATCAACTCATTAATTGTTTGTGACAACCCTCACAAAATAGGGGTGAGTTGATTTCAGAGCCACAACTGAGTAAAACAAAAAGCAAAACAAGAGATTCAACATATTGGTTTTCATACAGCAGAGTAAAACTGACCTGAGAGAAAAACCGATGACCAGCGCTGATTCTTCTATAAACTCCTCACTTAAGTCTCTCACCACAAAAACAGTTGTCCCATTGTCTTACCTTTTAAAACTAAACAGTTTGTAAAAGTCAGTAAAACAAAAAAAAAAAAAGAACAAAAGTCACTCAAATGCTTCTTAAAGGTGCTACAGTGCTACAGGCTGGTGAGCTTCTGCAGAAGAGACATGTTAGAACAGATGTTACTTGGCATGAAGAAGCTGCTGTTTGGTGTAATACGGTGATATTAAAAGATACATTCATGTTAATCACACCTCAGGCTTAACATGTGCACTTTTTCCATCAGCTGTACTCAGCAATGTTAACACTCTGTTAGTTTAATAGGCATATAAACACATAACCATCCTCCTGACATTGTTCCAATTCTGCCAATAAACCTTTCTATATCTTTCACACTGGACCTTTTAAAAGAACAGGGTGATTGGCTGATGAGTTTGGTGCATCGCAGTGCTATTGGAGCAGACAAGACCAGCCGATGATAAACAGCTGATCATGCCATTGACACTCTGGAGGAGATGAAAACAGAAAGTATGTGAATGAAACTTTGATTCACGCACACCCCAGAATAGTCTTCCTCACTGGACTCTGGATGTCTTTCCGCTCACAGAGTTGCCAGACCACACATATTTATTACGCAGTTTGATCACTGTCTCCGCTGCTTCCACGGATGACAAAGAAAAAATATGGCATCTGACAGCTGGTGTGAAAGGTCATGAGATAATCCATACAAGGTGACGCTACTTCAGATTGAACATTGATCCCTGTCACCTGCTTGGAGGATCTCCCATCATCCACTGTGAGTGGATGGTTCCTGCTGTCTGCTGTCCCCACTCTGGGCAGCGACAGGCTTCCCTCCTGACCTTGAGCTCCGATGGTGGTCGCTGACATGGAGTCCTACCTAGTCATTACTGCTGCCCGTGGGGGGGGGGGGCACTGATACTATTAACATTTCATCAGCAGCTCTGACTCTAAGTCAGAGGAGATGCTTTCATTTCAACAGCCCATCAGTTCAACAACTATAAATACACTCATCTGCTTCTGCAGTATCGCCTGAGTGTCGTGAACATTAAATTTGAATGAAAAGATAAGAAATATTAAATGTATTCAGAAGTTTTTACAGTTTATTCTGTATCCTCATGTGTCCAAGAAAAATCAGTTGACATCATCAACTAGGGCTGAAACATAAATTCAGTTCCATATGTATTATGTTATAGATGGAGCATCATCACATGAGAAAAACAGGGACTACTATACTCCAATGCAAGGACAATAATTTAAAGCTGTGAATATTTTCTAACATGTATGCACAGCAATGATTGTCTCTATATGTGGCCCTGTGATGGACTGGCGACCTGTCCAGGGTGTACCCTGCCTCTCGCCCTATGTCAGCTGGAGTTAGGCACCTGGAGTTAGGCACCAGCTAGGCCCCCCCCCCCCCCCCGCGACCCTCAGTGGATAAAGTGGTAGAAAATGAGTGAGTGAGAGTCTATGCACAGCATAGTGCCTTGGCTCTCAAACTGTGGTACGTGTACCACCAGTGGTACGCAAGCGTCCTCTGGTGGTACTTGGAGGAAAATCAGAAATACTGCTCTACTGTATAATGATGATGTACAATGATGAGAGGAAATGGGAATAAATCTGCCTCCTGTAAAAAGACTGCCACTAACTTTGCCCGGCCTATTTACACCACGGTATTTTAACGTTGGTGATAATGGTGTTAGTTTGAGAGCTCCATATTTTCTCACGTGGTACGTATTATTAAAGGTTTGAGAACCAGTGGCATACAGCAGTTAAAGTATCTCTGATAACTGTATTGTTTAAAATTGAGATTTTGACTCGTTCAGCTCCATCATCAGGTCTTTTTACTTGTTGGTGTGATTAAGTTTTAGATCACCTGCATGTAAATTAAAACTTGTTTTTCTTACAGAATCCATTAGATTTCTGAAAAGCTTACAGAAGATGATGTTGCACTTCCTGACATAATGAGCCTTTGTGGTGTTGGTCAGCTGTTAAGTGCCTGTTGCCATTAGTGCTTCTGTTAATTTCCCTCAACCCCCAAGCCCTGTTGATTTAGACGGTTTTATGTGTGCTAGTTATACTTTATGAGTAATTTTATGATTCACAAGGGACAAATAAAGTATTTCTTATGATTGAATAATTCCCATGAACTGGAACATGGCTGTCATAACACAGTGATTTGTCTGGACAGGAGCTCAAAATTTTGACACTTATCACTTATTTCCACAGATCTGCAAATAATTGTGCAGTGTTTCAACTACTTAATCTATGGTTATGAAACAACAGTGAGTATGCAGCACTGTCAGTAACCTGTAGTTGTGGGTTCAGGCACAAAAATCACCTCATCTGGGGCATTTGAAAAGGATCTTTGTTTTTTCTTCATAGTGTCACAACATCCTTTCCATAAACACAGATGGAATGTCCTCATAACACCCCAATAAATCCGATTCTCACCACCACCATAGACCTTGTACATACAGTACATTTACTCAGTTTACAGTGCGCCAAACTAGGAAGGTAATCTCATCGAAGTGATGAATATGATGTTCCTCATATTTTTTGCCAAATTAATGAAGGTGGAATTTAATTGTATTCTGTCTTTGTGGCAGCTGATAAACTGCCAGCTGTGTCTGGATTAAAAAAAGTGCAAAGACAATTTCTCACCTTTAAATAGAGTGATGTACAGGTGGCTTTGCACATTGTTCTAGGTAAAGGTGAGAAGATATCAAGAGAACAAGTTCAACATAACTACAAAAGCATCAGATAATCATATGCAAGATAGATAGATAGATAGATAGATAGATAGATAGATAGATAGATAGATAGATAGATAGATAGATAGATAGATAGATAGATAGATAGATAGATGGTTTTATTTATTAAATACTCATTTATTATTATTAATCATTTCATCACCTTCCAGACCACGGAGGAGGAAAAGTCTGCAGTAGATGCGGGAAATTAAAAAAATCTACTTGTGCTATTCTGCATATGATCAAAACTATTCCAGCAAAGCCCAGTGAAGGTTGTGCTCATCTGTCTTCAGGGTTGATGTGTTTCTGAGTTTTAACCTTCTGATCCTCTGCAGATAGACAGTAACACATCAACACATCCAGCCTGTTCCCCCGGATTCTCCACCAGGAGATGTGTGAAATGGCAGGTTTATGACTGTGTGTGCATGTGTGCCTGTGTGCGTGTGTGTGTGTGTGTGTGTGTGTGTGTGTACGTGTGTGTGTGTGTGTGCGTGTGTGTGTACGTGTGTGTGTGTGCGTGTGCGTGTGTGGGCGGGCTCTGGCCTTTTCCCCTCCTCTCCCACATCTTCCAGCTCTGCCACAGCATTAGCATGCAAACAGCAGCTGCAGCGCTGCACCCCATCGCTCACTTCAAACAGCAGCACAACCTCAGCTCCCACACAAAAACACACACACGCGGCATCACACTCTGACCACGTAGTATAGTTCACATATCACAAAATAAGAGGAATTTGTACAATGACGATGAGAGGTATTTATTTGACATTCAACCTACACAGTAAGTGACGCACACACACACAGTCTGTTCCCTTTGCAGAATCAATTAAATTCAGGATTATTTCTTTTTCTTTTTCCTGAAGTACAATTTCAAACCACTGCAAGTGGTGAGTGGGGTTTAATCTTGAACATAGGCAGTTACGGCACAGCAACAGAGATCGGTAGCCACTGTACCTCCTCAAACACCTGTAATGGCTCACTGGGACTATGGGCCCTAGAAGATAACAAATGAAGGATACAGTGGTGGCACATGTACTACTGATTTCAGGAAGCCACAGCCTGGGAGGTTACCAACAATGTCGCTGAAAACATTAAATCAAGTTTTAATTTGAGCTTTCGTTTAATTTGCAGCACTCATAATTAAAATTTGTAGCTTATCAACTTCTGCAAAATCCACCACAAATCACTTAAGCATCAACTAGTCAATTATAAACAATTGTCTGCTTTCTCTGAATTAATTTTGGATCGGACATGCCGATGATTGACCTGAACTGTAATCAGTAAGGTCTCATCAGACCTGCTGTAGGGCAGTGCTGGTAAAAGTCATGCAGGTGCCCGGCTCCTGTAGCAGTGACTTAGAGGCAAGGAGAATTCAATAAATCATTAAAATAAATAAATACTTTCATGTTGCATGTGTGCCATTAAATTTGGTCCTGCCTGCTGGAAGCAGATCACACTCTGACATGTGAACTTTACATTTGATTATTCAGTCTTTGTTGGATAAATAATGGCTGTTATTATCAATATATCATATGGTGTTTGACTTAAAATGACAGGATATTTTTCAAATAAGCATGGAAAAAGCTGTATGCACTGATACACTGCAGCCATTAGCTTCTTGTTTTTATCATATCATTCATGTCTAGGTCTTCTAGTTCAAGTGACGTGTGGTTGAATGAGACTTTGCAGAGTAGGGACACAAGGAAAAGCTTGTGTTGTACTCAAATATAAATTTCCTTAAGAATATAATTGCTGCTTCAATTACCTTGCTGTTAGTCTTTTCTGACTGGAAATTCGAGGGTTGTGCCGCTTTGTAAACTGCTCACTTTATCAGGGTCCAGTTTCCTGTCTTTTATTTTGGTATGTCTTTTGTATCCTGTGCAGCTGCCTCTGTTTTGTTTTCAGGGGACTTGACTGGCAGCCGGGCGGTCCATTGACTTGCACCAAAGTCAATGGACAAACAATTTTACGTCTTGGCTAAGAGGAATTGTTGATCCACTGCTGCCACATAACTACGTAACTTCAACATGCAATCCAGCTACTGCATTTTATGCTCTTCAAAGATTAGTTAATAAGTAATATTATATATATATATAAAACAAACAGAGAATGCAACAGTGAAACTACACAGGTTACGCTATTTTGAACAGAGGAGTTTTGAGATTTGAAAAGGGGGAGAGCGTCAGAGTTCCGTATGTCTGGTGGGAATTGCAGAGAGGGCGCTGAGGCGGGCAGAGGGCACACTGAGGTGGATGGAGGCGAAGGATCTGAGGGAGCAGGAGGAGGTGGTGAGGTTTGTGGATGGCCTTGAAAGCATACGGGAGGATTTTGAATTGGATTCTGAATTTAACTGGGAGCCAGTGGAGTTGTTGTAGGGTGGGGGTGATTGGGTGAAGGGGGTTCTGGTGATGATGTGGGCAGCTGAATTCTGGACCGGTTGAAGGTGACGAGGCCGCGAACAAGGAGAGAAGTGGTATGGGGGGTAAGGGAAGGGCGGCGGTGATTTATGTTGTGTAGATAAAAATATGCAAACAGGGTAATATTATTTTTGACCAGACCTTTAACCAGAGGGGAGGGGGAAACTGATGAGCTGTCAGTGTGTTTTTAGACCAGTATGTTTTATTATGCAAGTTTTAGTAAATTTTTTTGTGGCATCAACCTGTAACTAATGACCTTACATTAATTGTACTGTAATATTGTAACTGAAAGCTGGTTTAAGGATGTGGGTAATAGTGAATCCTAATAAATTGAACCCAAACTGCTTTGAGGTCAACAGAGCAAAGGGATAAGTATAAGGTCGGCTCTGGCTGCTGGTCCTGTTCTTTTTCCTCCTTCATACCACTGCTTGATACTTACCTGAATAAAAAAAAACAAGAAATAGATTTTTACAAAGAGATATACTTTTTTTTTTTACATTTTTTGTAGAAATAGATATTTATATAGAATATAGGAAAAATATATTTATATGAATTTTAAGAGAATTGGAAAACTGTCATGACATGAGTGGCTGTTATCTTAGGAGTTACTGTGCAGTTCAGCAACTGTCAACATATATTGTAACTGAAAGCTGGTTTAAGGATGTGGGTAATAGTGAATCCTAATAAATTGAACCCAAACTGCTTTGAGGTCAACAGAGCAAAGGGATAAGTATAAGGTCGGCTCTGGCTGCTGGTCCTGTTCTTTTTCCTCCTTCATACCACTGCTTGATACTTACCTGAATAAAAAAAAAACAAGAAATAGATTTTTACAAAGAGATATACTTTTTTTTTTTTTACATTTTTTGTAGAAATAGATATTTATATAGAATATAGGAAAAATATATTTATAAACTGTCAACATGGTTCAAAAAAAGATAAATGTGGCTCCCAAGCCTGGATCATTTGACAAATGCTGCCTTAAAGGATGTCACTCTTCACTGTTTGCCTAGTAAGCATCTGCTTTAAAAAGCAAAATACACACTCTGGCGGGTTTTTCCAGACAAACTGCTGTGGGAAAAGTGTGGTGCAATATGATGGCTTCCATGAAGCAAGGCACTTGCATAAGGCGCATATAAATAGACCATTCTAAACAAAACAGTTGATTTGTCCCAAAGTGATTTATCCCATTTTAAAGCAATTTTTCACTTACAATAAACATACATATTTGTAGTATTACCTACATATAGGTCTTTTAAGATAATTATGTCCAATCTATGAACTTGAGTGAGTGACTGATCTCTGCGTTGACACAGATAGTGGATTTTAAATACACATTCACAACATTTAGGGAGCTTGAGAATAGAGTGCATTAATTAACATATACTGTATGTTCAGACAGAAGCTGCTCTGTTAATGAAATAAGATCCAGACCTGCAGATGAGAGCGAGCTCATTAGAGTTATGTTAAGTGTTACTGCATGTGTTTGCATGTCTTTATGTTGCAGTGAGTGTGAGTGCATGTTCATTAACTGCATAATCACCATGTTGCTCAGTGATAATCTTTCAGATGACTTCACTCTGTGATGACAGGGGTTTGTCATCAGACAATAAGGATAAGGATCCAAACCAAGATGTTTGATGTTCTATACTGAAGTTTAAAGCTGAGCCTGCAGCTTTCTGAAAGAATGAATCTAGATCCACACTCACTTCCATTCACTTTCAACATGTGTTTCAGTATCTCACTATTGGTGCTTTTCCACTACACAGTTCCAGCACGGCACAGCTCGACTCTACTCGTTTTTTGGTTTTCCACTAGCAATACAACCTGGTTTAGTACCTGCTCTGGTGAGGTTCCAAGTGAGCTGAGCCAATACTAAATGTGACGTCTCGGCCACTGATTGGCAGTGAGTGTCATCACTGGAAGAGTCATGAGCTCGACGTCTGACACAGGACTCACGCCAAACAATGCTGAACTGTAGACTGGATATAAAGAAAAATCCCCCAAAAATGTGTTAATCACAACATTCGACGAGAACATTTCTAAAATTTCAGTATTTGTCAGGGGAGTCAGGTGTGTTTAGCGACAGCACTGCTGACAGCCAGCGATCTTGAGCCGCATCACAACCCATTCTGCTGTAATTTAGTTCAGTGACTGTGTAAGACGGAGTTTGTGCTCCGGTCAGGCAGGACAGGAAGTATTTAACTAATTATATTAATGAACTGATTCAAATGATTCCGTACACTGAGAAGAACTGCTTTGCTCATCACTAGTTTGTGAGCGTCGCGTATAAAACGACGTCACGTCTCGTACAGCCGTGCTATGACGACCCCGCCCATGCGAGGAGGTTCTATAGTAATGGAAAAGGATACCAAACCGAGTAGAGTCAACCTGTGTGATGCCAAGCCGTGCTGGAACTGTGTAGTGGAAAAGCGCCATATCTCACTAATGTTTCAGAGAGCCCAGTTTGATTCCATAACCAAAGTTTGCTGCTGTCTCGCATCACAAGCGTAGCTGTTATACTTCTACCTTCCATCCATCAGTCATAATGTAAAAAGCATCACTCTGTGTCAACATGAATGTAAACACTGCTATTCTGGGAGACAGAGAGAGAGGCCAGTGGAGCTCATAGGATTAAAAAGCTTTTTGTAAACTTATAGCATAATGCTTTTGAATCAACTTGACATTTATTTATACTTAAGGCTTATTATAGCTTTAAACATGGTGAAGATTATACTACAAAGTAATTTAGTGCAAGTGATTTCATTTCTAAACTGAAGTAACTTGTCACTAGTTTTTATTTGCCAAGAAACAAATAAATAAGGTTCAGTCACATAAACACCATGGGGGTTTTCAACCTCATTAGCAAACTAGACTGGACCAACGGCACATGTTTACATAACAGATCAGCACAGAGTCAGACATTAATACCTAACATTATCTCTAGTTTGGTCCCGCAAAGAAACAAACCAGCTCCCCTGATCACTGGCACCTTTGCTCGTTGAGTGAGTTGTGTAGTGAATCATCTTGTCATTACGACAAAATAATAGTTGAGCACTTTTTGTTCTTTGATAATGTAACTAAACCAGGCTCACAGCTAAGACCACTGATGTGTTAAAACAGATAACGAGAGAACAGGACGACTGTTTTCAGGTCAGTGCCTTTCATCTGACAATTGGTGCAGTCATTCTATACACATACATACAGTACATACAACCCTCATTTAAGAACTGTCAATGGCAAACACAGAGCAAGTGAACTTGGACCCAAGTCGTTTCCATAGCAACACAGTCCATTAAAACAGCAGGAAACCAGTCACTAGATGTAAAAAGACAAAAGTGGAGAACCAAAACTACTTTAAAGTGTTCACTTTAATCCAGTAAGGCAAAACATAATCCACAGGATTTAGTTTGTTCTTTCATTATTCTGTTTTGGGGGAAACCAGTGACATCAGTTCCAGCGTGCTACATATTTCAGCAATTACTTGTTTTAACTCAACCCAGAGCACAACTGTCTGGAAAATACAAACAAATATATAAAACGCTGTTGCACAGACACAGAAAAACAGCTTCATATATCTACAGTATATATGTACAAATGAGAAACAAATACAAGCATTCACCATGCAGACAGCTCACAAAAGCAGCAAATGCCATGTATTGTTTTGTGCCTTTCCTCCCTCACTGTGTGTGTACCTGGTATTCCTTATGTTGTGGGGACCTAAACCTGTTTACAGAGTCACAGATGAGTCCCATTTTGGGGACTTGTCTTCCTTATGTCCCCATAACATAAATGACTACATTTTAAGGTGGAGATATGTTTTAAAGTTAGGCTGAGGTTAGGGTTAGGCTAGTAGTAATTATGGTTAAGGTTAGAGTAATTCTCAAGGAAATGAATGTGAGTCAATGCAATGTCCCGTGAAGTCATGGAAACCAGTGTGTGTGTGTGTGTGTGTTTGTCAAATGTGACTGTGCCACCTAAATCATGTAGGCGCTGCAGCAGAGTGTCAGATATTGATGCCATGGCAACAACACAAAGCTGTGCAGTTACATAAACATGATCAGAGTTTCAGAGTTTAAAGACTAGCTGATCAAACCCAGAAGAAGGCTCACCTGAGCAGCTGCTGCCCTCAACTGATTACAGACTTCATTTGGCACCTTCATGCACCTCGGTTGGAAAGTTTTCTGATTTTAAATGCATAAAAGAAGCTTTTGAAACAGTTTTTCTGGCTCAAAAACAGCCTTTTTTATGTCTAACAACAATAGACTTTATCACTGAGAGTCCATTTATACCTGGCATCAAAAAGTAATGTTTTGATCCACTTGAGATCTGATCCCTCCATCCACCACAACACAAGCCTCCTCCTCTTGTTTGTGCAAGAAGGCGCTGAAATTCAAAATCAAAACAACTGATTGGCATATGTGAACGTGTGGTTTTGTGTTTGCTTGTTTCTTGATTTGTCTGATCTTAACTTCAGTCAAAGGAGTGTTAAAAAACATGGTTATGATGAAGTAGATGGCTGCTTTGTTTACAAGATAATTGCTGCTGTCTGCTTACTGTGGAATTGCTACTCTGCTGAAAAATACATGTGTGATTATTTCTGCTCCCATAGTTTTTTGTATGTGGATTGATGCCGTTTCATTCACACTTGTGTTGATTGAAATCATGATGACTCTCTGACCACTTCCAGATGAGATTTTGTTGATCTGATTAAAATGCATCACAGGTGCGTCCTTGTTGCATTTCCACCTGCACATCATGTAGGTAAGAATAATGCAACTGCAATCACTCAAAATGCTTTCAATGCCAAGAATAAATGGGGTATAATGACCCTCAAAGGAGAAGCAGAGCAGTTCTGGTCTTGAACCAGGTACATCTCAGATTTCCTGACATTGTTAGTGCCCATACCTGAGACCAAGGCGGTGCTATAGTCATTCCACAGGCTGAGAACCAAGGTGACCTGCACTTTTCTGTTATGGGCCACACTCTTTGGAACAACCTCCCCAAGGAATCCAAGGAGTTGTGAACACATTTTTATTGTAGGTCTGATTTCTCAGAGCTTAAGGTCTGAATTCACCTTTTCCAATTTTCTGTCACCTCTCAAAACCTTTTGTTACACAAAGCCACTCTCCAGGCTCTCCATTAACATTGTTGTTCATAATTACAATAATAACTCTTCTTTGTGATTGTCACAATGTGACATACAACTATTGTTGTCATAATTGCTTTCCAGAGCAGCAGAATCCTCTGTTTTTATAGTGAAGTGTTTTGATGTGTTTTGAAATTCTCATACATGTGAATGTAACTTTTACCAGTCATGTCAGATAACTCATGTTGTGGGTGCATCATAAAAGCCTCTGATGAAAGAGGGTGTCCCAGCCTTGTTTTTCCCCTGCTTTGGTTAGATCTGCTACATTTTCCATCTGGCAGTCGATCAAATTTGTTGTTTTTGTTTTTTTTTTATTTCATGCTGCCTTTAGCTTCACCTTGATAAAACAGTGAAATATTGATATTGGTGGTGTTTTGCAGTGTTTTTCTAAAAATCTACTACAAAACATTTGTGACACTATTCTTTTCTCGCCCTAATTTCTTAACAATATGCTCTGAATATTTTATATATTATTATTCATAATATTATTATATCACCTCCAAATAGCTGTGTGATGAAAGATGGATGTTGTCATACTTTTTTAATGACTAGAAACTAGGTGTTTGACAAACATAGAAAAGGGATGTGATGTTTGTGTTTCTACTTTATGTGCAGTGCTCCAGCATTCATTTATTTATAATTCCTTTTTGTCCTATTGTTCTTAAGTCACCCAAAATTCTAACTCTCTATTGTTAGATCAGACGGTCAGCCTCTCATTCATGGATTAAATGTTGGCCTTCACATAACCCTACACATAAACAGTGATGGGGCTTAACCAGTGATGAAAATATAATTGAATGTTAGGAAACAGAACATCTGACCCAGCATGACTCAGTTAGTGGAACAGTTTCTGGACTGTCACCAAGAAAGTGACATAAGTTCAGGTGTAAATATCTGCATCCTCCATTCAATATTTTTCAACACTATACACCACAGTAACAATATGGTAATAGTATTGTAATAATTGTGTATCAGGAAGGTACATTATGCTAATGCTGTCTGATTTCTGATGCTATTTCCAGCTTGGGGATAACAAAGATGATAATGTAGCAATGAGAGGATGATATTACAGTAATACATTGTGACTAAAGTATTATCCAGGTTATAGCTTGGTAATTACAATGTCCTTACTAGTACCAGTTTGGTACTGTACTGTTATGTATTATTATCCTGTAGTGAGCTATGTAAACAAAATCCACCATTGTCTGAGCCATGAGTGGTTCTATACCCATGGGAATAAATGCAGGGTTTTGTCAGCATGGTTGTTCATGCAGTCAAATTATATTCGCAGGATATTAATTCAAGGTTCAGTACTCACAGTCGTGATCTAAATATGGGGATTGTAGTTTAAATGACTGGAGCGTTTTCTATTGCTGGAATAAAAGACTCACACACTTGTGTGGCCATCGTGAAAGAATGTCCGCTCTCGTTTCTTATAGTTTCCACAACACAATATTCAATAGACTAATTACACAAATTAACCCAAAGTATCCAGAGCCTTCAGCCTGCTCGTTTAGTATAAATAAATTTATGGGCAGAATCATACTTTCCATCTCCACAAGTACACATTTGTCCTCTATGGTCCATGTAACGTAAACATCATCATCTGCCCATGTTTTTGTCAGTGGATGTATATGAGCATCACCTTTTGTACACGCTGACTGTGCCACAACACTTTCCAGTCCAGTCAGTGGTGCACTCTTGTTACAGTCAAAAAAGTGACAATAACCATGGACGTGTGCTTGAAGTTATGCGAGACAGTCCACCTTTGCCCACATATGCATAATTCATTACTCAAAGAATACAAGAACACAAATTCAGGCCAGGGCAAGACCCTGATGAGAAAGCTCCACTATTGGAATGGAATGTGAGATCACACGCGCCAACTGAAGTGGACTTTTATTTTAAAATGACTGGAACAACGGCCATGTATGTGCAAGCAAGAATGCATAGTAACTCTCAGCAGACAGAATGCATGAAGTCTGGTCAGACAGAATGATGGGTTTTTATAGCTTTAATCTACATTTTAGGAACGTGACAAAGTGAAAGGCATCTCCTTATGAACCAATGATGCACCAATACAGTTTTATTTTGTCTGTGTCTTGAAGCTGGAATTTTAGTGTTTTACCATTCCACTTCTATATTTGTACAAGAACATTGGTCCATAAATCTGTAAATTCATTTGCTTCCAGGGAAACACACATTAGTAAATATTGTGCACTTTCCAAAGCAACACTTTTTCTATGTACAGACAGAGCGAAATGGCCTGATTATGCTGTTTGCTTGTTTATGAACAACATTTTACCCCTGCAGCCTCTGCAGCCACTCACTTTTTACCACCTTGGGAGTCCAAAGCCGGATGATGTTGCTTCTTCATGCCCCAGAGCTGAAACAGACACCTCCTGTTTTCCAGCAGAGTTCACTGCCACAGAAGAAGAATTTATCAAAGCTCTGTGTGAAAATAAAATAAATATAAACCATTCATTGTTTGCCATTGGGGTTAACCTCTAGCACTGTAGCATATGCATATAAATCAGTATGCTGTTTAATCCTTAGAAGTTTTTTTTCAACTCTATGCATTTTAACACTGATGCAGTAACAAGAGAGCAGCATTTTCAGTCAGCGCATTTAAGTCAAGCTTTTAATTTTTTTGCAATTTGGTGACTTCAATTTAAACCCTTTAGCAGAAGACTTTGACGTAAGTGCTGAGATAAGTCTGTTCAAAAAGGTAAAGGGGATAACTTAAATGCATCAACATTCTACAGTAGCAAGGAAAACAGAAGATAGGCATGTTATAATGTTAGGTGTTAAATAAGCAATTGGAAGTGTGCCCAAATTATTATTATTATTATTATTATTTTTTACTGCTTTTAAATCCACCTTCTAGTCTCTTGGAATGAAAAAAAGTCAAGTCCACTGCATCCATGGACAATGTTGATGCATCAGTCATAATTAGTATGTCAGAAAAGTACAAGTTATATTAACTTGCAGGAAAAACTGCAAGTTGTTTAACTAATGGTGAAACAATCACAGACCTACGTAAGTCAGAGTAAGTCAGTCAAATCAACAGGTCAAGTCAATAATAACCTCAATAATAACCTCTCTGCCTGCAAGGTGACTGGTGAAAACAGTGAAAGAGCTGGACTCAATATAAAGACAAAATATTTAGGGTTCACAACTGATTCAGTGACCTTTGTTGACCTTTGGGGAACATGTTGCATGTGGGCAATGATCCTGCACCAATCGATAAGGTTCACCAGACCCACAACCATCCTGAGGAGAAGTTCAGCAACAATGACAGTATCTGTGTGTGTGTGTGTGCGTGTGTGCTGAACAACATGCTGTTTCCATTTTACAGGGTCTCATCAATACAAACTTCTCCGGGCACTGAGGTTAAAGAAAACTATCAATCTGAAGTTTCACTGGTGCCCCCTAAAGTTACAAAGAACTTTGATAGATCAAGCACATTGACGATTGGTAAAGTGTATTGAGCATTGCTATATTGACAATTAGGTACTATAACTGGTGATGCTGAATCATGCCATTAATAGTGGGGTGCCACATGGCTCAACACTTGGTCCATTAGTATTTAGATTATACATGCATACAGTTATTTTTCATTATTTGTTTTTCAGCTAAATTATTATCATGTTGGAAGACTCATGGTTTAACCTCAGGTTCAGATTCATGTGGAGGTTATTCCAGTCCTTCATGATCCTTGCCTAGCTTTAGATGTAAACAAAATCATTGTCACTGATTATCCTGATGCAGTCTGTAATGATGCTTCATGGTAAAGATACCTTGAAAGGACTGTGAGACTCACATAAAAATACATTTTTTTTCTGCTAACAAGAAGATAATTAATTATATCCCTGACAAATTTGATGTACACAAAACACAGATTGCTGTTGTTATTTTTTGCAACAGTTTGATGCTGGTTTCACTGACATCATCACTTTAGGGACCACACGTATTATTACACGTCAACCTGTTTTGAGTAAGAGGTGTAATAAAGTGGAAATATGTCATTTCACCTATAATGTACTGATATAATCATCAGAATCCCAATCTTGTTAATTGCAAAATTTTTACATATAAAGGTTTTGTGTTGGTGTGTTGGTGCATGGCATGACAAGATTACAGAATACATCATGTCAATGAATTACTGTTGTCAAATTCTTGACAACAATAAATACAAGAGTATTAAGAAACAATATCCTAATCAAAACTCTACTATCGCTCAAGACCATATCTGTTATGCAGTTGACAGTACATAAACAATTAAAAAAAAATACTTAAAAACACAATAAATGAGGACATCAGTCATGTTTATGTTTTAGCTCACATTTACACTACTTGGTCAACTCCCCACATGTATTCCTCTTTCATTTCCTTTTAATGTTAATGTTTTAATGTCACAAATGTACAAAGTAAAGTAAAAAAGCAGGAGGGGTCCATTTCCCAGGACAAACAAACATACAGTAGGTGTCACGTGTACAGTATAAATGATAGAAATGTAAAATGTAGAAAATAACAGAACTTAACTAAAAGACGAGAAAGATGGTCAACAGTAAAATCAACTGGTATTAATATTAATATCAATATTGGTATTAATGATGATGACATGAACACAAGGCTGTGGGTGGTTCACAGTTACAGGTCCATCCTACAGAAATGGAGAAACAGTGGTGTAGGTTTTGACAGATTGCGGTCTCATCTGTAGAATTTGTCAAAGCAGAACATTGCCGAGCAGAACAGAACCATCCGCCACCATTGAGGTCTGGACAAGGACGGACCACAAAACAATTATCCAATAGAATTTGGAAGATTGCATAATATTAAATATAAAATATATATACATAATAGCCAATCAAAAAAATGGCAGGGGCTCTGAAACTTCATAGCAATGATAAAAGAGGGCGATGCACACAAATTGTCATGATCTGTCCCCTGGCTGGGGGATAGTTGAATTATTTCCTGTGTTTTATTTTTGTATTTCCTGTTTGTATGTGGTTTTTAACGTATGCTTTATTGAAGGCTGGTGGCACGGCTGGGCAGGCTGAGTAATCAGCACGGCTGCACCCAATCTCCTCATCAGGTCTCCTCTATTTAAGCCTGGATTTCCTGCGGCCTCCTTGTCAGCGCGTCATGTTTGCCACGCCCGGTAACACACGGTTTTCCTAAGTCTCTTGATCTTTTGTTAGTTTGGTTCCTTGGTTACTTTTTTAACTCCTCGTCTCCCCTTTTTCTAGACTCTGGTCACTCCCTGAGCTCAGCCCTGCCAGCCGGCTTGCCTCAGCGTTTTTCGTTTGGATTACTTGACTGGTCGCTTTTAGTTTGTTTTTTGTAAATAAATCCTTTTGTTTGTACTCTCTCGTCCCTGCCTTTTGGGTCCACCTTTAGTTCCCCTTTTGACGATTTACTAGAATCGTAACACAAATAAACCAAACAAATTATTAACCTCAGGAAGTTAATACGTGAATACACAAGAAAATAACCAAACATAATCATGGTATGTGCAGACCAACCTTTCGGTCACTTTATTTCAGTTACAATTAGTAAAACTGCAAAAACCTCAGGATCACCTACCGTGTTCTCCAAGAGATGTGAACAAGCTCCTCTTCTGTTTTGTCTCTGTTAACTTGAAGATAAATAGTCACACAGCTGAAGCGTCCCAGAAATGCAGACAACAGCAAATCTTGTTTGTCCTTAGCTTTCCAGTTCAGCTGTAAGCCCTTTTATCACACTTACACAAACACGACAGAGGTGCCGACATGATGACATGGCTTTCCACCTCTATAAGGCTGTGTCAGCCTGAGCACCACATTCAGTTATAGGAGCCAACTGAGCATCTTCTTAGGATCAGCTACTTTAAACGGCAATGGCTGAGAAATGTGAGAAATGACCTGGAGTCCAGCTCCTACTGCTCAAGGTTTTCTACGGCAGCTGAACATATCCTGCCACATCTGCCTTTTAACACGTCGGTGATTCTCTCCGCCACAACAGATCTCTCTACCATCACCACAGAACGGTGTGTTCCTGCTCTAAGCCTCATCTTTCTCTACACAGGAAAAACTCTGACTCCACAAATGTTTTTTAACTCTGTTTAAAATCACTAAGTCTTAATAAGATAATTTTCCCTCGACTCATTACATCCGTGCGAATGGCTTGTCTTTCACACACTGCAACAGAATTAAATTAACAGTCCCAATTCTACCATCAATTCTCAGACAAGCTCCATTACACTTCAAGAATTTTTACACACACACACACGCACGCACACACACACACACATACACGGTAGTGTGTATATATATATATATATATATATATATATATATATGATATTAACAGGTAATTAGTGTTATTTCCATGACTATTCCATCAGGAAATTCTTCATCATGTTTAGTGTCTTGTCTTGAACGATGGAGGGTTTGGAAAAATCTGCACAGCTGTTGTCTCCAACGTTTGTTTCTGGTGCTTTTATCAGATTGTGTGCTTTAGAAGATAAATGGATTTTGTGTCAGAGAGAAGCAGCTTGATTATAAGAAACTGCTGGATAATAAGAGGTCTTAATGTAGTGCAGATTACAACGACAAATAAAAAAAATCTAAATCAAAAAAACATAATGGAAAACCACAAACCTTGCCATTGTGCTGTGTGATTTACTATTGTGTTTCCTCATTTGTCAGTGTGTTATGCACTCCAGGGCCACAATACTTAATGGTCCATATTTCAGTCATTATTTCATACTTACATACCAAAACAAGAAAAACAAAATATTCATAATATTTTATAAATGAGCACAAAACTCAAATGACAGGGCTGAAACAAGGCAAATACAACACAGTGGCGTGTCGCGAGGTCTGAGGTCAAATAACGGGCTGTAAAACCTAGTTAAAAACTTAAGCTTTTTCTGTTGCCACCCCCAAATTTTACAACAATTTACCTTTGGAAATCCAATCTGCCCCCACCGTTGAACATTTTAAATCACTTTTAAAGACCCAAATCATCTCCTTGGCCTTCACTCTAGGACAAGAATAGCCAACCCGGACACTGTTAACTAGAGTTTTATCATTTTCATTATATTTACTTTACTTTTATGCACGTTTGCTATGCCTTACCTTGGTAAAGCACTTTGGTCAACCATGTCATATCACAAATCCTATCACAGTAAGAGCCAATACATGATACTGATCAATGTCAATGAACCAATCCAAATTAAAATGAGAAATAAAACCTGATAATTGTGTCACTATATGTAAGTTACTCTTGGTTAGATGCAGGCAAAGATGCTGAACATTTAGGACTGAGTGAAACTGAGCTGTAGGAACAGAATTATACTCATCACTCAGCTCACTGCTAATTAGTTTTAATTGACTGTAGCTGCTGCAGCTCTGACTGTTGAGTGTCCAGTGGGTTAAATGGGGGGGAAAAAGGTCAAATTAAGTAACTTCTGGGCTTTTTAACAATGTTAAAATGAAGGATGCTTGCACTGAAACCCTTACAGATCCCCAGTCTCCTGGCCTGTTTTATCACATCTTATTTTACACCTCAGTGCCGGGGACAGTTGTGGCCACAAGCACAATTATTGCAACATCTCAAAAACCTTTTAGGGAAATCCTTCCCAGTTTGGCAAATTATTTGCTTCAACTAAAGGATGAACTGATTAAATTATAGTGATCACATGGCCTGACTTGTTAAGTAGCTGACTTAGAAATGAAGTAGAAGCTGAAGTAGTAACGGACAAAACGGTCCGTTTTTGTCCGTGGTCACTGTCAGACTGGGACTTCACTGTGACTTCACAGACAGACATGACTTGACAGACAGACATGACTTGGCAGACAGACATGACGTGACTGCGCAGAGGTGCCTGACCAGACTAATCATCATGACAGGACGGAAGCGGGGCTGACCTGAGACATGGGGCTGGGCTGGACAGCACCTGGAAAGAGGACTGTATATGACACTTGCTGCTTCATTTAGGAAAGTACAACCATCACACCTTCATCACTTTGCCATTTTGTTCATTTACGTACAGAGCCATCATTGGTCAAACTCAGTGGCACGTCATAAAAAGTCAGAAAAAAATCAAATAGGCCGTGTGATGTCAAAGAATGAAGAGACTCCCAACATAAAGTATGGTTTCTCCACACAACTTACAACTTATACATTGAAAAGTATCATGCAACAATCAGCACAATAGTGTTTGACAATTAACAGTTCAGTTACACAAAAGTGTGCATGTTGTCAGTAGTTACAGCATCAGTTAAGTACACAGTGGTACATTTAATACTCTAAAGCACGCTTGGGTATACACATACACACACACACACACACAGCATCACTGGGGTCAACCATCCCATTGAAAATCCATGGAGCCAAACTCTCTTCCCTCATGGCTGGCCGCTTATTGATTAGCTGTCAGATAAAGAGAGGCAGAGGAGGACAAGAGAGCCGGCCTGAGCAAGAGACACAGAGAGAGAGAGAGAGAGATGGACAGAAAAGGAGAGAGTGCTGATGGATGAAGCAAGAGGCGGAATGAGAATGAGGAAGAAGAGTTCAACAAAGACTGAGAGTGAAATTGGAAGGTGGTGTGAATAGTAACAGGGCAAGAGATAAGACCAGCGACAAGTGGATGAAACTGACATGGGGACGCTGAACATGAACCTGTACTGTCCCAGTCTCTTTGTCTCCCACAAGTCAGGTGTCAACCTAAATGAAGCTCAAATGTTAAATGGATTTCCAGAAGCTTGATAAGAGAGAAAATGAGTCTGTACGTGCTTGAGTCCATCCTATATAATCACATGCTTTGATACTTTATGGCAGTATACAGTGCTGTAATATAACAAAGTACAAATACTTCATTACTGCACAAAAGTCACACATCTGTGCTTAACGTTGGTATTTATATTTCTACCAACTTTGACTTCTACTCCAGCATATTGCTAAATAAATGGTGTACTTCTACTCTAATACATTTCCCGTAACTATCTACATTACTCATTAACTAACTAATAAAACCAGAAGAGTTGGTGACGTAGTCATGCCCTGTGCTCATGTCACATTGCTGACTCTATCATGGAAGACTTCTTCTCTACCCCGCAGTCGTCTCAAGCACAAGATGGTGCCAAACAGCTGGAAGGATACTTGGCCTGTTCAGCAGATCACATGGATTTGCTGAAATCCTTCCCAGCGGTTTGCAAGCTTTCCATGAAGCTGAACACTCCTGTGAAAGGCTCTTCAGGATTGAAGGACTTGTCTTCAAGTTTAAGAAGAGCGAGACTGAACACCTTTACAATTTCAGCTAGTAAACTGAATGCAAGTTGAAGAATAGGTATAGTTTGCCTGTTTAACTCACAGGGAGGTTGGAAGCGCTACAAGAGTTTTCAATGTTGAACAAGTTAAAGCCTCTTTCTCTTGTGCCTGGATATTAAACTTCTACTGCAAGGAAAACACAACAATGTTCATTAATAAAATTCTAACACATTTTACATTCTTAAAGGATAAATTTCTTTTTCTTTTTTTTTTCTTTTGACCTGGGCCCTATGTTTACAAATGTGGGTGTATATGGGAATGGTACTTACAAAAGGTTTGATAATTTCCAGAGTCTTACAATAACAATTCGAGCAAGTTAATGGTGAAATTAAGCACTTTTTTTATGGTAATAAATCAGACATAACTCTTGCAAGATTGTCCTTTTTATAAATCTTGCAAGATTGCAAGATTTATAAATGTGGGTGTATAGGGCCCAGGTAAAAAAAAAAAATGGAATCCTCCTTTAAGTATGTGTTATATCAGAAAATTACTTCTGTACTTATACTTAAGTACAATATACAGTTCATATACTTTAATATATACCAGATATATATATAATTTTCTGGTAGGATACTTATCCCTTTTACTGGCAGTATATGATTTACCAGTCGATCAGAGCTCTCAATTCTCACGCATTCAGGGTGAGACACACATAATTCAGTTCACACACTCACATGCCACAAATGACATTCTTCACACTGAGAAGTAATAAAACTCACCGCACATAAATTAGTAATCTGTGAATGGACGATGCGAAGGCATATTGCTCTGCGTAGCTCATTCATACAGCTGACAAATAGGTTTTCGCTGCAAGCACTCGTTCCACGAATGCGTATGAAGGCTCCTGACTGTGTGCGCAGGTTTCAGATGAGATGGAAGTCAAAGAGCACGGTCAGGTAATCACTTCAACTATATCACTTAATATAGTTGAAGCAACAGCAGTTTATTAAAGTGTATGTGAAGTGTATGAGTATGAAGTTACCATGTTTCTTTCCTGTTTGTGTCATCTATTTAGATTTAAATATGCCTGGAAAGATTCTGGACAGACATTGACCATTGTTGTTTAAAGGGCCAATTTGGTGCCAAATGTCTCCTTGATCCATTTGTATTTTTTTTTTTTCTTCTGAAAGGCAAAAATACAACAATTTATTTGGTTTAGTGGAATTTGATGGTACTGAGATGTGTGTCACTGAACTTCAGGAGACAGTGTAACCAGTGTAACCAGATGACATCATTAAGAGCACCAGTCAAATCTCAAACTGTGAAAAACACAGATGGAAATCTGGCATGTGCACAAAGATCTGCATAAATATTATTGCTGTTTCACAAATACAATTGTGTGGAAAGAAGCATCAATTTGAAATACATAATTCAAATACATATATCAGAAATACTGCCAATCCCTGCCACCAGAAATAAGCAAACCTTTCAGTAAATGTTTTAAGGTTTTATCAAAGACAAGCATTAAATGTTTGCTGGTAGTCTGGCTGTGTGGTTCAAGGACACACACACACATTTAGTCAATAAAACAAACCTGCAATCCATCACAGGGAAAGGAACGATGACCATGGGGTCAGAACAAATTAATTAGAACATTCTTAAAGCTAGATTCCTATACAGTATTTTAGTTTAAACAATATCTATTTTAGTTCTGAAAAATAACAATAACTCTTGTGCGATTTAAATGTTATTATTAAATGTTAAAAGGTTTTTATGATTTATGAACCCGCTTAAACATCTGCTGATGGGACAGTGCAGAGAATTGCTGGAACTGATGGAAGATGAAGAGAGACTGTAAATGTCAAATGTTAATTAGATTAGAAAGAAAGTGGGGGGAAAAAAGTTGAAAAGAAGAGGTGAAGCAGCTGAGCATGGGGCATCGCTTCTCTCTCTGATGTACCCCAACTATCATATCTGAGCTTTAATGATTTCTCTCTGGATGAAGGAAAAGAGACTAAAGAGAGATCAAGGAAGCGCCGAGGGTGAGGAGCGAGGTAGGAGTGGAGGAGGGTGGAAAGAAAAAAGCAATAAAACAGCATAAGAAAAGACACAAGTGCCCATGCACACGTGTGCATTCTGATGTCGTTATTTCTCTTATCGCGGATGAATTAAAATGTCACAGCTTTTATGTGAAATATTTCAGACTCCATTTAAGCCTGAATCATGAAGTTGCATCAAGTTAATGAGTTTGACCTCATTGTTAGTTTTCTACTTTTTACAGAGGGAAAGTATAAGCCAATTTAAACTGAAAATCACAAATAGAAGCTGTTGGAACTGTTTAAACTCAACAGAAATACAACAAATCTATCTAATTTTAATGTTTTATATTCATTTCCTCATTTCAACTATATAATATTAAATTCAAGTAAATAAATTAGAGCAGCAGTCAATTAAATCAATTAAATATAGGCGTTGGTCGCATCAATAATTGGGTGAACTTGTTTGATAAAGGTTACAATGTGATGGGCATTTGTGTATATCTAGAGTAAACTAATATATTCTTAGCAAAACCAATGAAACCTATTTGAAACCTAACCAAGTTGTCTGTGGGACAAAATATAACCAAACCACAACTGTCTCAAACCTTTATATCTGCATATTTATAACTGTCCCCATGATGCCACACTGTTAGGGGTCATAACTAATGGGGAAAATGACCTTTTGGTTGTTATGGTATATGAGAGGACTTCTTATCATTCGACATGCAGCTTCATGCAGCTGAATGTTTCACTTAAATACATTTTTATTTGAAAAATTCAAACCGATTGACAATAACAATTCAAAATAAAACACTACATCAAAGTAAGGCTCTATTTTTAACCGGTTGTCCTCTCACAGTGGGTGGGCACAAAGTCTGACTGACAGCATCTTAAAGTTAGCCAAAGGGGATATGCTGTGTGAGAGGGGATTCATTAGCACTCTCAAAGGGACACAGTCATTTATAATTAAGTGCTGAGGCTGGTAAATAATAAATGACCAGCAATGAATGTTTTCCAGAGACAAAATACAAAGACTAAAAAGCAGGAGAGAGACAATGAAGCAAACAAGGTAAAGCTGAAACTAATTCACGCATGAATGCATAATACCATTGCCTCTGAATAGGAGTTTGTTTATAATCTTTTTTGCTGACACTAGAAAGTGAGCTCATTTTCCATTATCTTAAAATAAGACTCACCAACTTAACATTGTATTCCTCATTCTGACTGCATGGTATACGTACATTAGGCTGCAGTTGGCAGATCACTGGAAAAACAGGTGATAGACGAGTTTCATCAGGTAATTGAACTCTGTACTGATACTGACATGCATTTCCTTGCATTTATTGTCCATCTCTCTTTTAGACTCTTTCTTAAGGTTTCTTTGCAGCATTGTAAATTTCTGTAGGATGAGACGATGAAACTGACTACGGAGGGGGATGAGACGACAAAAGAGACAGACAAACAAGATCAAGCACAGGGTTTTATAATTCCAGAAAATGGCAGTAATGCAATGTCATGGGTACAAGCTGCCGTCTAACCCATAGAAGAAGACGACTTTACTCTTTTTTTTTTTTGTTCACAATTGCAAGTAGCACCATGGACTCAAACACACACAGAGATACAGTCAATTTGTGTCACATGTTTTTAAAACAGCAATGTGTTTTTGAGAAAATCCTGCAGATCAATTATTTAGTCAGGAAGTGAAAGAAAGAAATAAAGAGGGCTGCAGCTGCTGAGACACACTGAGAAACATTTCAGCTGGTTCTCTTTGTCCCAGAATCACTATGCCTGTTACCTTCAAGACGGTTTGCATATGTTAATGTCATAGGCTTGTTCATCTGCTCAAACCATTCAAACAGACAAGACAATTAAAGTGGAAGTCCTAAAAAGTGCAAATGCTGTTGCATTTATATTTCTGAAGTAGACATTTCCTCAGGCTTATTGCCCTTTTTCTGATTTTAAATAATCAAATAAATCTAAAAGTTCATAAATTCACTTTTTTGCATTACTTTGATTCTCATTCAATGTACACTAGTAAGAGCTGCTTTACTTTTTAATATGTAATTAGAACTGTTATAAATTACAAAAATAATAGAATTTATTAAAATTATATTATTCCAGAATTTATTAGAAAGTATGTCAAAAAAGCAAGTCATTGTGATTGGCTATTGAACTTCTGTGACTTATCACAATTTGGGAAAAAAAGATAATTTGACAGCTTCAGTTATTATAACATTATTGATAAGTAACGCCAAAAACATCCTGCCAAATATACCAGTGATCAGAACTACATGTCAATATGCATCACCACAGTGTGGCGTTACTCACACGATCAAAGAGGATCATGGAAGCTTCATATCGAACCCATAACTGAGGGCACAAAGTCATTACCTTCATGTCAAATTTTACCCTAGTGAGACGAATGAGCTGAGGCTTCTTTACAACCAGCATGGGAGGAGCAGTTTGGAACAGATGCAAGGTCACTGGCTTAATTGGAAATGCTTCAGTAGTTGCGTTGGTACAGTCAGAAGCCGGCACATTTCCACAGAAACATTCATATACGGTAGATAAATGTATTCGGACAAACATGTAAGGTGAAAAAATTAGGAGGCTGATCTCCAAACACAGTCTGAGCTCCAAGCAAAATATTTACTGTGTGTGTGTGTGTTGATGAGTTTCCCCCTCTGTGCTCACTGACTGTGGCCTGCAATGAAATGCTGACTGGCAGCCATAACTCCTCCAGCAGCAGGACACATTTCATTCGTCCCTTCCCCCTCGTGTCACCTCTCTCTGGTCCCATTTCTCTCTCCCACTCCATCATTTCCCACTCCTCTGCCTACGTCCCCATGCCGCTCCCCCCCCCCCCCCCCCCCCCCCCACAANNCCCACTATAAAGAAAAACGTGTATCAACATTAGGGGGGGTTTGATATGAATGCTGAGAATGAGTGTGTGTATTCATATCCAGCATTAACTCTACATCTTACAGCTACGTACACATTATTTACAGGAGTACTGTGATTTTAATTAAGACACGAAGAAACCCATTCATTAAACACTGAAATGCCAAAATGTTAAACTGAATATGTAACAGATCAAGAGTATTTCTGTTCTGGTCTTTAACCTAGAATTGTGCTTAACATCATGTAGTATTGACTGTACAGAGGATTCCTGCCTCTGTGTGTGTTTGGAGAATGGTGGGATACAAAGTCACTGCAGCACTCTGCTAAATGGCGCAATGGACACATAAATAAGTACTGCACCAGTCTGCACACATGCACACACAGTCTTGTGTAGGAGCACACATTCATGCAATCAGCACTGCCCACTGCTACATGTGTCAGGACTCAGCTCCTATGATATACAGTACACTGATTCATAGTGTAGAGAGAAAACAGCTCCTGGGAGAGAAACACTTGTGTGTTTTGTTGTGTCCATCAGCTGCTGGTGGTGCGTCAGACTTGAGTGTCTTCTTGCTGTGTGAGAGCTACTATGGGTCTAAGTGCATATTCGGTTAAAATATATGATCAGAAAAACTGGGTTTGGAGGTGTGAAATTCATACATTTGTGACTATTATATCAGTAATGAAAGGGCCGGAGTGATAAGGTCTCTGTTTCTAGTTCCTGTCAGAACTTGCACTGCAGCATTTTGCTTCAACTGGAGGGTTTTTAAAAAAAGACCTTGCGGTAGTCCAATCTGGATGTAACAAATGCATGAGCTAGTTTTTAAGCATCCTTCAGGGAGCATGCCCTTTCACTAAAAACAACCCAGGTTTGTCATATCACATTATATTTGCATCTCCTCTTTATACATAAAGATGGTAGAAGGTGGGATCCATTTTGGCCAAAGAGATAGGATGGAGGGATGGATGGATGGATGGATGGATGGATGGATGGATGGATGGATGGATGGATGGATGGATAATGATGAATTGTAGATTAAGTACAGATAATGGAAGAAATTAATGAGCTATTCTGTTTGGTTTTTATGTTGTGGTGAATTTATTTCTTTTATGTTTACATGGATTTCATTTTTTGTTTGCTCTGCATTGTGAATTGTGCCTGTATTTTCTGATTTATCAACTGGTCAACAGCGAATCATCACTTTCAGGTGACAGTGGGAAAGGAATGGGAGAAACACAAAAACACATAAATGCTGCACTATCAAGGGGTGGGGACTCAAGTCTTTCTTTTTTAACAAATTGTGTCAGCACGCACCTTTGTTTACTGTGTCATGCTTTTCCTTTTTCCAACAGTTTATACAGTGAATATGAAAGGATGGCTGAATAACTATAAAGTGATTGTTATGTAGCTGTATAAATTCATAGACACATTTATTGGGGAATTGATGGTTGGGTGGAGGAATGCGTGGTTAAATGAACATGCAATGCATGGATGACAGATTTATGGATGGATGGAAGGATGAAGGATAAATATGCTTCATAAATGGGTGGATGGATACATAGATGAATAGGTGGATAGAGGTATGGATGGATTGATACATTTGTTTACACTCTATATAAGTGGATCACATGGGAGGTTAGGTGGGTGGATTTCTGGTTGGATGAATAAATTACTTGATGGATGAATTGACAGATGAATATAGTGTGTATGGGTGAATGTGTGTGAAATCGGACAATATAACTGAAGACAGAATGAATACCCTGAGCATTTCTTTTTTTCCCTTTTCTGGAAAAACATGTTCAGAGTCCAGCTTCAGCTGACTGTTTTTGTGAGCAGAGGTTGCTGTAAACATTCAATCAGACCCTGATGTCCATTCACATTGAGACAAACACTGAGAGGGGAGGAGGAGGAGGAGGCAGAGGAGGAAGGACGCTGTAAATCCAGAGTTTATGGTCTGTCCAAGGACCCCTAAAACACGAACTATGGTAGTTGGCAGGTCAGAGAAAGAGAGATGGGAGAGAGGGTGGACAAAGAAGGGAAGGAGGTAAACCTAATGCAGAGAAGGAGGAGGAGGAGCTTTGTGATAATATCTTTGTCTTACTGAGTGTCTTACAGTGTTTCCTGTGTGACTACAGTTGTTTGTCTATCTTTGTGAAGATCAGTTTGAGTTGAGACAGGAAAGGACATTTTGTCTGGTTTCCCCTTTAGGCCTGCCCTTTAAAGGGCATAAGTGTGGGAGAAAGATCTAACATTAAAGTATAATGGGAATATTTAACTGCAACAGCAAATACTTTGCTTTTTTTTTTCCCATGAAGACGTTACTGTATTATATGGTGTTTATGTGGCAGGGTTGCAAATATGCTGGTAAAGAATGTATCAGCAAAATACTCAGACAACATGTGTTTTAATCTAAGACATCAGATTTCCCAGTATAAGGTTCTTTTAGTGACTTCGCTGGTTGTGTTAAGACACTGCAGCACAGGGTCAAGTGAAAGATTCTTGCCTGATTTATTACAATAGAGGTCACAGTGACTTCAGAGATGACATGCAGACGACCACTCTGTGGTTTGTTTGACAGTCATCACCGTCCATCCAAGTCCACTCCTATCTCCTAATGACTATGTTACAGCTGTGTTCCGATAACCAGCCACAAAAGTGTCTGTCCTCTAAAATGGCTCATATGTACCTTTTTGCATGTGCCATCAGCAACAACAGAAAATTACATTTTTGAGACTGCTTGGTTTTGAAGCAGGAGATGTAATATAAAATAAGCGGTGCCATTATTTATTCCCCTTATAGGTGAAATTTTGAAATGGAAGCTATTGACAAAAAGGCCAGTGGGTTCTGTTATTACTGTCCCCATTCATGCTGCATGGCCACATATTGGATATACAGTATATCTGATCTAGGAGTGAAGTGACACAGATCTGATTTGAAAATTGGAAATTAATGATTAGATTTCTGTGTCCACATGGCACATGATTAAAAAAAATATGGACATGAGTCACTTCATCTTGGTAATCTGAACAGAGCCTCTACACTCCGAAACCTAAACACCGGTGAAAACAATAAAGGCAGAGCGGGTAATCCGGGGGATTAACAGGAAATAACATATGCAAGGAAGAAACTCAGGAGGTAAAACAGGAAGTCAACTCTACATAGCAAAGAAGCAAAAAGGTGAAATATAAAGTGACCCCAGACAACAGAAAAATGTAAGTACTTTAAAATGTACTTGTTAAACATAGCATTCATTTAAAAGGTCTCTCTTATTATAATGCAGCCAGGATTATTTTCTCAACAAAAATTCAGTTGTGTGAAACTGTTGAGTGCAGAGTTTCATCACAAGAAAAAAACGATTTCATAAAAGGCTGAGTAAGAAATTTAAGCCTGAAAACAACAAGCTCAGCTGGCTGTTAAGTGACCAGACACTTTGCATTGACTGACATGATGATGATCATGATGCTTTGCAGATTCAATCTTTATCTGTACCTATCTGATAAATGCAGCTGTAAAAATCAATAATGTTTCCAATTGCAGTGTGGTACAACGGATGTAATCTATAAAATAAAACGTGCACTTTACATCCCAAAAATTCTATTTGAGAACAGTATTTTTTTTGTTGTTTGTTCTATTGGGATATAAAAAATATGACTTAGAAGAAACTCTTATGGGTTTTACTGCTTTTCCATTGAAACATCCGTCATCTTATCCATCTAGTGTATGCAATCGCACAGAAGAAAAAATGAAAATGTGGATGAAAAAGTGACAGGGAAAAAAATGCTATGAGCAGCATTGCAAATTCTGATTTTTGTGGGTCTTTCTGCTCTCCGTGAAGACAAGCAGGAGAAAATGAAAGGAGGAGGAAAGCAATTTCAAAACTGCTCTGGGCTTCTGTGAGAACCTGATGTCATTGTGTGAATAATGTATAAGCCATATAAGGTTTTGCTTATACAGACATGCATATTTGACCAAACCGGCTGTTTCAGAGGGAGCAAAAAGCTCTCACAATCCAGTAGGGATTAATCACAGCTAAAAAGATTACTCCAAACTAATCGTATCCTTAAACTGCAGGCCTGGTTAGATTCTGTATTGTATTACTTGCAATACATGTTAATTTAAGCACTTTCAAAACACATCAAAGACCCATTACTACAAAAAAATGAGTAGTAATTACTGTCTAACTGTTGTAGAAATGTATGGTCTGTTATATCTGTCTACATTTAGTAACGCACTAAACATATACAGCACTTTTCCATTATACAGTTCCAGCACGGCCTGGCATGGCACGCCTTGACCTATTTTTGTTTTATTTATATTTTTCTTTCCCCCACTAGTGATACTGGTACTTTTTTAGTACCCGCTCTGGTGAGGTTCCGAGCAAGCTGAACCGATACTATATGTGAAGTCTTGGCCACTGATTGATGAGTCATGAGCGAGACGTTTGACACAGGAATCAAACCGTATAATTGTAGATCGGTTATAAAGAAAACCTGTGTTAATCACCAACATTCAACAAGGAAATTTACAAAATCTCAATATTTAAAAGAGGAGTCTGGTGTATTTAGCGACAGCACTGCTGAGAGTTGGCGGTCGTGAGCTCTTCCGTTCCCTTCCGTACCTCCGTATTTTAGTTCAATTCAATTAAATTTCATTTATATAGCACCAAATCACAATATAGTTTATCTCAAGGCACTGTACATAGTAAGACATGTAATAAAGTCATATTCATACCCTGTGAGAGTGTGAGAGAATAAGTGTGAGTGCACCACAGGAAATCCCCCAGCAGTCTAGGTCCATAGCAGCATAACTAAGAGATGGTTCAGGTTTCCCTGAGCGAGCCCAACTTTAAGCTTTATCAAAAAGGAAAGTTTCAAGTCTAACTGTAAATACAGAGAGAGTTTCTGTCTCCTGAACTGACAATGGGAGCTGGTTCCACAGGAGAGGAGCCTGGTAACTGAAGGCTCTGCCTACCATTCTACTCTTATAGACTCTGGGAACCACAAGTAAGCCTGTGTTTTGGGACCGAAGTGATCTATTGGGATGATAAAGTGAAGCTAGATCTTTAAGGTATGATCATTAACTGCTTTGTACACAAGGAGGAGGATTTTAAGTTGAATTCTAAACTGTACAGGGAGCCAGTGTAGAGAAGTGAACACAAGAGTAATGTGGTCTGTTTTGAAAACCAAACAAACCTGCTGTTTTGAAGCCTCCAACTTTGCTATTTGGCCAAGCAGCACCTTTGTTTGTATTTTAAATCAAAAGGGATGATATTTGAATGAGTAGGTGGAGCTGGAAAAGAAGAGTGGTGATCATTGAGAACATGAGGGCTGACTCTGTCAATCACATCATTACACCATCACCATGCCCAAATACCATGATTTATTATCCGTATGTCGATACTCTGAATGCAACTATACTGTAATTTAAAAAGGAGGCATCGTGCAGTTGTGAAGAAGTCCTGAAACTGGAGATGGAGACCAAAAACTGCACCGGAAAATTTTACTGTATTTAATTTGACTGAATTACACACAAATTGACCTATTTTTGCTACCTCTAGAGTCGCCCACGGTGGCTCTTTGAGAGAACACGTTTCAAGCACTTAAGACACTAGCTGTGTCCCAATAGTCAAGGCTGCATCCTCCAAGTGTGCATTCATCACCCGGATGTTGTCAAAATGGGTTTGCTTGTGGAATGAAGAGATTTAAGGGGAATTATTTTATTGTCCACAGTTGACACTCGGCCTGAGATACATCACATGTCAGCATTTCCTCCAGTATTACATAAGATGTTTAAATACCACTTTTACTTCTACAGCTATAAAAGTTATATCTATTTTAGGTGTATTTACTTTATATCAGATATGTTCAAATATATCTATTCTATTTTAAGGATGTTTTGGCTGATTAGGGGTTAAACCAGCAATCAGGTTTCGAGGGGCAGAAAGTACTGTAATTCAGGACTTTGAACTGGGGAGGGCAGCTTTTAACCTCTCAGTGTACAGCCTGTCAGAATTTATTAGAAGAAGAGGAATTGGTGAGTTGTGCGGGCTCAACTGTCTCATTTCTCACAACATCTAACTTCTGTCTCCTTTAAAGAGGACATTCACAGTAAAATCAAATTTCTGATGTTTTTCGGTGTGTCCCCGTGTCCGTCCCGTATCTAAACGTCACTTAAGTGTCACAATAAACACTTCAGCCACATCTGAGAAAGGAGGGCTTCTCTGTTTACCTGCGCTCGAGCAAGCGGTTTTGAAAAGTTGATCTTAGATATATAACTAGCACATTTGCCGTGCAACGAACCCTCCCACAGCAGCTACTCCCGATCATGGGCGTGAACATTTAACCTGAAAAAGAAGCACAGCAGAGCAGTCAGTCAGCTGGTAGCTGACCAATCACAAATGAGTGGGAATGCACTTAGTAGCTGGCCAATCACAAGAGACTCAGTGTTCTGGGGGGCGGGCATTAGCTCAGAAACAGAGTGCCTGTTCAGAGGCTGGCAGAGCAGCAATAAACTGGCTTAATCTGAAGAGACTATGAGGTTGTTGACCATATTATTTAATTTATCTAAGTAGACATCAGTAATCTTGATTTTTGGTTCAAAAAGTGTGTGTGTGTGCATGTGTGTCTGTGTGTTCATTGGATGTACAGAGTAAAAGGAACAATGTTCCTGGAGAGAGAGAGAGAGAGAGAGAGAGAGAGAGAGAGAGAGAGAGAGAGAGAGAGAGAGAGAGGTGTTGCTGCTGTGTATATACATTTTCTAAACAGCACTTTTACATTCAGCAGTGCAGTGAGGGTGTGACTGCAGCTGCAGAGGGACCCCCTGTTAAGATGCTGCCTGTAATTATTGGATTATTGAAGAGCAGAGGAGCTGGTGGCCAACCTGAGCCCTTCACATTCATGATCACATCGACTTACATCAATACTCTCCTCCCTCCCTCCTCCTATCTCCTCCCCGCATCACTATAAGTGGAGGAGGCTAAGTGACTGGGAATCCCACAGTCATAGATTATATAACCAGCTCTGTGCTGCAGTCATGGTGCTCAAACTGTGGCACTGATTAACTGGTGGCTGTTCTCCTAAATCTAGCAGACCGGCCTCCACATGGAAAAAAATGTGTTCTTTCTTTCCCCATTGACTTAAAGCTACACTCTGATATTTTCTGATTTTGCTGCATTGTCCTGTCAGCTTAACATCATTGCAACCTTGTAAGATGAATGGACAGCCTGACAGTCAAACGAGAAACAAGAAAGCGAGCAGATTCAGGAGTTTTCCATTAATTTACACATGTACCCCAAGGTGCAGCAAAACGTTCAGAGCGCTGCACGTGTGCAGTGCACCATGCTTGATGACTACACACTTTCCTCGCCTTTCACAGCAGACATTTTGAACAGATAAACACACTTAAAAGTCAGACATGATCAAAAGTCTTCTATTATTAACTTTGTCTGAACCGTCCGTGTTTAAGATAGAGGAAGGAGAAAAGCGAAGACAGAAGACAAACCTTCTTTCAAGCTCAATGCAGCAGAATTCAAAATATAGATTTTCTCATTTGCATGTTCAGCTGTTTTTGTTTTCAGACAATGGAGCTGGACCCAGTTAATTCAGTGCAGATGTGGAGGAGGGGGAGGATAATAACATTGTGACGTTATTAGCTGGTTAAGCATGAAGTGTGGAGAGCAAAGTTTTGATGGAACAGGACTCAAGATTGAAGGTTTTTCTAAACAAACAGAATTGAGACTGAATGTGGAAACTCGACTGTAAAAATGACTTTTTCTTCAGATATATTGTTTGTATGGATCGGGGGGGGGGTATTGCAGAAAGCAGCTTTGTGGTTGGTCAATTGAATTCATCTGATCATGGAAATACAGCACTTCTCCACAGCACTGCAGATAGAATGCATTATTAAAGATTGCAGATTGACTGATATTCTAACATGCAGGAGCAGAGTCATATCACAGGTATCGATGCAGATTTCAGTTTTACTGTTACTTTTAGTCATCTGTTACTTTTAATAATCAATTTAATAAATCAGCCATTGCTACTAATACTTTTAAGTTCAAAGTTTTACTGAATAATCTATCAGTAATAGGCTGAGGTTGAGACAATTCCCATGATTAAGATAATGAGAATCATCGGAACATATTTGTTTGTTTCTGTCAACATAATGATGGTTCTACATTAAATTACCAAAGGTAATTGCAAAGTCAAGGTCACAACCGCGCTTCTCATGGTATTCGATGACAGTGAAGTGTCACAGCAGCACCTTATCATGGTTCCAGCCTCAGCACATTCAGACACAGTGATGGCGCATTTTTTTGAAATAGCAACATGCTGGCTGGGTGCCAAGGCTCAGTGAGAAGTCAACAGCAGAAAGAACGGTTAGACAAGAAGAGAGTTAATAAACAGGAGACAGAGCAGTGTGGGTGTGAGGTCACAACTGTAATCCATAGGAAACAGTTGGAAAAACTTAGAAAGTAGAGACAGAGAGATATGGATGGGGCCTTCAGCGAGGGGGTGGGAGACAGTAAAGCTCAACTGATTTGAATTCTATTCATAATTCTCTGCTGGGAGGCTGGTTAGCTGAAGGCGGTGGATGATGAGAGATAGAATGAAAGAGGGGGAGACGGTGTAGGAGGAAGAGAGAGAAACAAAAGGGAAGGACAGGACGGGATGGATTGGTGAGTCTCTGAGGGGGAGGGAAACTGAGAATTAAATACAGCTTGGCTTCAAACAGAAAGGTAGAGCAACAGACAGAATGAAGTAAAGACCGACGGCGAGTCTTCGGTGTGCCTCATCAAGGGGCTGATGAGTGTATGTTCTCCGACTGTCACTCCTCTACTGTGTACTAATACGTTGCATTTTACTTGTTCCTCCAAACAGTAGTCGCTTTACTGTAACACACTGCTGCCCACACATACACGTGTGTGTGTGTGTGTGTGTGTGTGTGTGTGTGTGTGTGTATGTGGAGGATAATGGTCCACATTCTTGTTTTTGATTTGCAGGGATCAAACTGAGCAGCTGCTGTAAATTATCATCCAAACCTTCACTCACAAACACACAGAAATAATGTGTTTTATATCTTAGTGAGGACACTCACTGTCATTGACATAATGCATTCCTTAGCCCCGTACCTAAACTGTCACAGCTAAGTGCCTCAAGTGCCACAACTAACCCTAACCCTTAACCTAACCTTAACCCTAACACAAGGTCTTAACCCCAAAAAAAGGCACGATGTAAGGACCAGACATAATGTCCCTCAAGGTCAAAAAGTCCTCACAAAGACCTTTTGACCTAGAGACTTATTCTAACTTTAACCACAATTCCTAGTGCCCTAACCCTGATCCTGAATTTAACCTAACCCAAACCCTAACCTCAGCCTAACTTTAAAGATTATTCACCTTAAAATGTAGTCATTTATGTTATGGGGACTATTTTTTTGTCCCCATAAGGAAGACAAGTCCCCATAATGTGGCTGTGTAAACACATTTAGTTCCCCACAACATAAGGAATACAAGGCACACACACACTTTCGTCAAGTAGCTGAGCTAACGTCAGTTAAGAAAAAGCCAAGTTCTATGACCCACCTACACTTAATCTAACAGAGTTACTGTTGTGTAAACCAAAGATATGTGCAGGGCAAAGGAGGCTGTGGAGGAAGAGATGTGAGGCAAAGATACTGTGTGAAGTGGAAGGGTCAGGAACATGGTGGTTTTGTAAAAGCAACTGGAGGTAAGTTGTTATAGATGGATCGACTCAGCAGACCTGCTTATCAACATGATCAGCTGGAGGTACAGCAGCAGTGACTCTCAGCTCATGGCAGGGGGATATTAAGACACTCTGAAACCCTAAATGCCCAATTGTCCAAATGTAAATCAAAATCAGAACATTTTATCTCAATGCTAATTTTTTTTTCCTTAATGTGGCATGCATTAATGTGGCATGCATTTCTTAAAGAATTGTGTTTGATGGCTTTTGCAAATAAAGTTAAATGCAAAAAATACTAAACAAGCAGTAGCAACACAACACATCATGCTGATTGTAGAGATTGTACTGAAATTCTTTATATGATTTTTGCTTTAAAGACACCGAGCACGCAGGAAATTACTTTTCGTATATTCTTCATTTTTTGTGTGTTTTTTGCACTATAGCATATCCTCGAGTCATGAGTGCAGTGAGTTTTTCAAAAATTTTAAAATGACATAATCCATCAGTTAATTACACTTAATATTTTTACCTGGCACTGTCTTTGCATTGATACGCACTACTCAAAGGCAAATTAGCTTTGGCTTACATTTCTCCACTAACCTTAAATGCAGTCGAGACAAAAATCCAAATAAGTAGCAGTCACTGGATGTGAAACCTAACAACCCTAAATCTAAAATAAATTCTAATCTGAAAAAGAAAAATGTCACCTATGTGAGGATCTTCTTCGCCCCCACAGTTTGACTGTGTCATTATACTGTACCACACACTCACACCATATGTGGGTATGAAATGCTGTGTTGTGTCTTGTATCTCACTGTCATAAACAATACCGTACAGTCTAAACATGGACATTGTGAACTGGTATTTGTTAGGAAGCTGAAGATCCCTGTATAAACATCCAGCTTTCAGAGCAACACACACACACACACACACAAGAAAGCAGTACCACAGTGTTTATGATTGACTGATGGAAAATCCACAGCAGTAATGTTCAGTAGTAAATGTACTCTTGCCTCACAATAAGTTTCAGACAAGAGCAATCTGCAGAGAGTATACATAATAAAAGATCTTCATAAAAGGTCTGGAGTTAAAGCTGAGAGATGTTCATGTACAAAAATAAAATGAGATGCATGGTCTTCAATTTAGAAACACCAAAAAAGGGGATTAAAATAATATTTATATATATTAGACAGAAGAGTGCTGTGACCTTCAACTGATTTGAAACTGTTGTATAACAATTAGTATCCCATTAGTATTTAATGCTGTAGAATAGCAATATATTTCACTTCAATTTACTGAATAATAGAGTATTGTTGGTGAAGTGCAACACAAATCATCTCCTCAAACAGCCACAGTTGAAACATAATGCACATATAAACATTTGAAAAAAAAAAAAAAAAAAAAAACATTATAAAACATCATAAAAAACGATTTATGAAGCTATTAGCCTGCATTAGTTTAACTAATGTTTCACCACAAATTTTTAATCTTTAATCTTGGGGGAAGGGTGACCTTTTCCTAGTAATAAATAAGAAAACAAAGGTAGAAGAACAAAAACCTTTTCCATCAGTTTGACTATACATTTGCTCATTTCAGTCATTATTTACAGCATATTGACCAAAGACCAGACACAAACTATCACAAAAAAGTAAATTAATACAATAATTATTTAAATTAAAATATATTACATTTGAAGCATGCCTTTGATAAATTTCAGATGTTATGCAAGTAGGCTAAAATAATAATGGTAATAATACCTAACATCTGCGTTTTCCAACACATAAAAGCCTGTTTGATCATCACTGGTCAAACTCTAGAGGCTGAGTGATTTCAAGTCTTTTTGCATGGAGCAGCACTGCCCTCATGTGGTCATATAACATACTACAGAGTAATTATTTATAGACAATGACAACAAACTCCAAAATAAAACAAGAATTGCTATTTCTATAATAGCTGTGTCAACGTTTGTGATCAGTAACTATAAATTAACAATCTTGTTTTGAGTATCAATGCTTGCTTATGCTACTTCACCTCACACAGGAAAGTCCTACATGAACTCTTTCCTTTTTCTGCTGTTGTGATTGCTTCATTTATTCTGACAACTTACACAAAATGGAATTTGTTATTTTAAAACTTTATATACAGCATGTGTTTTATGTAACAGCGATATGATAAACGGTCTCACGTTAAGGATTCATACAATACAAACTACAGTCATCCCACAACAGTCCTACAGACTGTCACTGAATGCTAATCCAAGATGGCCGCGCTTGTCTACTGTCTGTAGTAGTAGTATTTTTGTCACTGCCATACAGTGGGACTTTATATATCCTATTGTAAGCGCTTTTAGCTTATACTAACAAATCCCACTGTGAGTCAATACTGAGCCAAAGTAAATAAAACTGGGCACAAGTTTGGTCACTGCCACAGCCACTACCGGCGTAGCGGCTTCTTACGTTTTGCGCTGGGTTTTTGCCTGCCATACAGTGGGGCCAATCAGGAAAGTAATCCGGCTGTCCAATTTCCGCCTCAGCTCCAAGGTTCCCTACGGAACGACTGTACTGTCATTCATAAGTCGCTGTTAGCCGCTGCTGGTCCTGTGGCTGGGCTACAGCGGTTGCTAGCTGTTAGCGATAGGTGGGGACGAACCAACGCTCCGACGGCCCTACTACCAGCCACGGGACTCAGCGTGCAGGTGACCGCTCCTTCCACCTCTCCATGGTCCACTTTCACCATTTCCAACACTCCACCACATGACAAACCCGTCCTGAGGCAGTAAACATGAAATTAATAAATGTACTGTCGCTGGCGCTGTCGCTTTGCCTCGTGTCTGTAATCCAAAAAATATGTACATAATGAAGTGCCCCGCTCACACCTGTGTCTGATCAGAGGAATCACCAGTATCTGGCCCTTGGCTCCCAATGAACTATTTTAATTTGGTTCGTTTAATGTACTCTATCTTTTAAAAAAACTTGTTTATCACTCAGAAACCACACGTATTGAACCAGTTAAATGCAAGGAAAAGGATAATGTGTCAACCTTTAATGAAAATGTTGTATTCTGCTTTTACTTTTGCTATCAGGCAATGTTTAGCCCAATCCAGACCATACTCTAAATAATACTCCTGATGATTTCTGGAAATTGAAATTTTGATGTCAGTGGGTTCTACCTGGTTAAATCAAGGTGAACAAATAAAAAACATATCAAGCTTTTAGGGGTAAGAAAAATGTTGTTTTTTCCTTATCCCTGTTATAACTGGACTAAACACAAAGAACTACTGAAATTTGGTTGAACCTTTGGAAACCACTTTCAGATTTCACTTTCTTTCTCTGTTGCCAAGTCAATAAAAGCTCTGTTTACTCTGGATTTGAAAGGGCCCCCAGAGTTTATTTGTTGGACTCACTGATGTTTCCCATGTCGCCTTGAAGAGCAGAATGAGGAAGTGGTGCATGCAGGCCACCACCAGCCTGCTGCCTGGACCTCTGTCAGCTTCCACCGCCTGCAGTCTCACGAGACCTCATCTGTGTTCCTGTGACAAAGGACATGAAGGCGTCCGGAAACACTGGTACTGAGAGCCAAACCGTCCCGGCAGGACTCCACAGTCAAGCAAAGACAGAACAAGACCTTTGTGGCAAAAGAACTCAAGTTTTCACACAACGTAAAGCATAAATGCAAACAAACCAGATGCACAAATCAGTGGCAACAATACTGTGACAAAGACCAAGGCCAGGAGTCAACCATTTCACAGGAACATGGAGGTACAAATGCACAGCCTGGGTACGGGTACTGGTAAAAAAACATAAGTGACTGGATTAAAGTATTAAATTCTGATTAAGTGGACACTGGTAGAATAAAGGGGCTGATACATGTCCCAGACTGTTGATTGTTAAATCTTTCTGTTGCCATCAACATCCCTATGCTGCTCACAGGAAGTCATTTTGTCTTACATCGAGACTGAAAAAACGCTAGGAGGAGGCTTAACAACAACATAGTGCTATTAATGTGAGATGATTCTTGTTGTTGAAGTATGGGTAAAAATGCCAAGAAGTACAAACAAACAGTCTCAGAAGTGGATCACACTGCTAAAAAAAAACCCTGGACTTTCAGTAGTTTGACAGGATAAATGCAGATTTTGGAAAACAACAAAATGGGCTTTGCACCTGCATCTGCAAGGCAGTTAATGGCCTGGATCTCAAAGAAAGGCTTATCATACTTGTCCACAGCAACAACATTTGTTGTTGACACACTTAAGTTTAATGATAGGCCATGTACTGGCTTGCTACCAAAACATTTCATAGAAGTGATTTGGTTCAATGTACAACCCCAGAATTCTCAGGCCTCTAAAGACCTATGAAATTACATCCCTGAAGTTGGGTAGATTTTTTTCCTACCAAATAAAAAGCATGGTAACACGTCAGGAAATAATCATTTTAATATCAAGTACATCAACATAAAATGAGAGTCATCAAGTCAACATTTGAGGACAAGAAGGCTTTAGCATTGTGGATAAGTAAAAAGCAGTCGTCCTGGTAATGGTTACAGGATACAGATATTGTGCTGTTTATTTCCTGAGCCCGCTGAGACTGGACACAGAGTGAGACAAGTACCATAAAACACCCATCATAGAACACACAACAGAACCAGGGCATCACTGCATACCTCATGTCATTGCAAAGCAAGACTAACTTGTTTCATCACTCAAAATATAGGTTATTTACTTTGATATGCTGCTTACACACCAGTGCCACCATTTTGCATGCTTTAACCCATTTACAACTACTAACGTACAACATATTACACAGAGCTGCTTTGGAATAATGCAGTGCAGAGTTGAGGGTAGAAAAACAAAGTAAAGGGCAACTTCGACTCTGTCATTTTAGGTGCATTTTCATGCAAGGTTAAACTCAGTAAAAGTGACAAATGTGCTAACACTTTTTAAGTTCATAAAAACAATTTAACATATGCTTTAATAACACTCACGTTAGACAAACAATCATGCCCTGTATCATAATTGAGCTGATGGATAATCAGATCATGATTGTTGATGTAATCCACCACTGCTACACATATTTTAAGGCTGCCAAATTAACAGTCAGTCTCCCTGAAATAAAACTCAGACAAAAGTGACAAAGGGAGACACTTATCTTGAAAAAAATAACTTGCTGTTAGAACCCCGAACTTACTTAAACTGAGGCAAGGGCTCTAGTCAAAAATCAAAGTTGTATCCAAATATCACAGACACTTAAACAGACGCTGAGGCACACTGACAGCAAGTGTAATGAGGGAAATTACATGAACTGACAAAGGAACAGCAGGAGCAGCGGGTTCAAATAAACGTGGAACCTAAGCAGAGAACCTAGAAATAGCTGAGACTCATTTGACTCAAGGAATCACTTAAGATGAAGCAAAGGAGAGAAACTTAACAGATAAACTTAACAGAAGGAGTGAAATATGACAAGGTACACACAGAAGAGACTACAAAATAAAACAGGAACTAACAGAATACAGAGCAACTGGAAACCTGTCATCCAGGAAAACAGAACAAAAAACAAACACTCCATTAGAAAAGGTCCAAACTAAATAAAAGTAATCATTCAGGAACATCCAGGGGTCTCTGGGGTTTGTGTGACACTGTGAAGGAGACCACTTTACATTTAAAAATAATGTCTTCATTTGTATCTATTATGAAACTAATTTTACTCATTGCAAGCAGTATAAATTTCAGTCTCTCACTTACTCTCACATATAATGGCAGATAGTGCACTGTATGATACTCATTGAATAAACTTTATGGCATTATTCATGCAGGTTTTCTCAAACCTAACATGTCCCATTGCCTCTTCTGGGGATGGAAACTGGTGGAGCACCTGAAGGAACCCACTTGAACACAACACTTCAACAGGCAGAGTCCACACACAGGCCCCAGTCAGGTTCAAACGTGGGACCTTGTTGGCTTTAGACCATATTGCTATCTTGAGGCCACCATGCTGCTGTGTCTCAGTTGGTTGTCAAGGCAACCAAGAAGAGAGGAGTTTGAGCTTTGGCTTATCAAGGCAGACTGCAGTGGTTTCTCCTCCCCTGCATCTCAGCCTTGTTTCTTCTCTCTCCTCAGTGACTGGGGCAGCTGGTGGGAGGCAGTGGGTGTTGTGTAGCTTAGCAACTCTCGTGGTGGATGGCAATTGATATGCAGCTTTGTTGAAGTGTCTCTTCTTTTGAGCCAGAGAGGGGGACGTCTGAACAATGCTGGCCTTATTGAAGCTTCCCCTCCTCCTTCTCTTTGCCCAGGCACAGCGACGTGGGAGGACAAATATTTCAGCTCAAAGGAACCAAGACTGAACTTACAGCACCCGGTCCTGAAAATGTAGCTTGGGGACCACTGATATGAAATGAAGGGACTCTGGGTGTCCACAAGCAAAATGAAGAAAAAGTTTTCAAAGAAGTATTAAATCTGTGTATTTCAGACATCAAACTACATTAAGTAGTCCTCCCACATATTATCAACAGCTGAAATCTTTTGAGCATTTGGAGTGATATTAAAGTGAAAAGGTCCTGTATACAGAGTAGGTGCAATGCAGCAGCCATTCTCCTCTCACTGCCCTGTGATCAGATCAGATCAGATAAGTTATGAGACAGTAAACAGTAGCAGGACAAGGAGTAGAAGTGTTGTTCACTTTATTATAGTCCACTGAAAGGTTATTATGGAATTATTGATTAATAATGATAAGAAAGTCCTCCTTACTGTACCTTTAAATTATCAGATTGATAAAACTACGATCATCCATCTTCCAGTGTGTAATGTACATCTGGTTGTTCTTGTTTGACTTACTGTATCCTGTTTTATTTAGCTTTGGGAAACAGGAACCAAGACTGAAACTGACTTTAGTGTAAGATACTAGGCAGGTAGGTCTGTTCCAAGCTATATGGTGATTCAGGGTGTAGAGATCAGGTTACTTTGGGTAACCCAAACATCTGCTGTTGGACCAGCAACAACAAAGATCTTACAGATCATATGCCTCATAGATCATCATAATCAATGGGACTGCAAGGGACTTTATATGTGCATGTGTCCACAAACACATCCATTACTAGGGTGGTAGTACAACTGCATGACTGATAGTTGGTCTGCTCTTCATGTCTGTCCCTATAAATGGTAGAATGAGAAATTGCTGTGATTGATACAGAATGAGGGTAAGCTGGTGTTGCTTAGTTAAATTTGGTGGGACCTTTTACTTCAGTGTGAGAATTGCATGTTTGGTTTACCTTTGGTTTGTTTTTGATTACTTAGAAGTAGACATTCATAAAGGTGTGGACATGTTTTGGTAGAAGAAAAGCTCAACATTTTTAGATCAATATGTGACAGAGATGGGTAAAAAACTGGGAAAGGCTTGGTAATATCTATATAAGCAGGGAATTCTTGTCTGCTGCCCCCAGCAACTGTTCTCAGAGAGAGTGTGTTCCTAATGTCTGCAGAAACTCAAAGGCCAACTGTTATTGTGAAGCTGTGACCTTCAATAATTAAATAATGACAAAAAGGAACGTCACAGTCAGGCATGGACCGCTTTCTTCTTCAGTGGGTGTTGAGCAGTGCGGCGTAGCATTCCTTCCAGAGGAGACCATTTCTCCCTCTCGCTCACTTGAAAATTAAACATAAATTATTTATTTGGTGAAAATAAAACACTTCACAATGAGGAAACTCCCCCTTTCCCTGTCTGTCGACTGACCCACGTCTCTTTTGTTTTTGTTATTTTTCATTTTTCTTTCCACACTCATTAACTGTTTTTGCTGTATTATTACTTTATGAACAGTGAGTTTTATGTAATAACTTTCTATTTTAACACGTGGCACTCTTGGGAAATGTTTACATACGATCCAATTCCAAAGTCATTTGGCAAGAGGAGCCAATGTATGCTGAATTTATTTGACATTTTTCAAATTAACAACAAAGTAGATCAGTGTGTTACAATGTGTTAACCTCACTGGTTCTATTCTAACACCTCGCAAAATATAGTGTTATATTTAAGTATTTTTAATTTAGTTTGAATAACTGTAGTTTTTAACAAACCGTCCCTCAGTGGGTCTAAAGGGCCTCTTTCTGATCTTGCACCATGTTACTTTGTGTACAGAGGAGCTCAAATTTTAAAACTGCTGGTCTTTCTAAAGAATTCCTTGAGACTACAAAATAAAAAATATCAATGATTGTGATCCACATTAAATAATGTGTTAATTTAGAACAACAACTCATATTTAAATTGAGCAAAAATAGCTCTATCTTAGTTTCATCTATCAAACAGATTGCAAGAGGTGAATCAGCCAGCCTTTTTTATAGTTGCAACTGAATACGGGGCTTTGAAAATAAACACAAACTATCTATAGCCTTTGTATCAGTTCATAAATTCTACACCAAAACACAGAGAATTAGCAACAGACAGTGCAAAACTGATTTTCTTGAAGAAAATACAAACTTTACTAATCCAAATTTAATCAAACAAGTAAAAAAGTCACACAAAAATTCTGATTATTCACAATATTTTTAACCTGCTGACTACACAGGATACATTTCAGTCATGTACTATAGCTACTTTTACAATTACAACAACACAGTGTAATTGAAGGAAACATGGGCCAGCAGCAGCAGGAAAATCATAAAAAAAAAAACAACAGTTCAGAAACAGCAGTTTGTCAGTTTACTGACAAAAGTCTCAGTATGTCTTTATCGTCCAAAATCTCCAAAACTGAAGTCATCCGGTGTCTCTCTCGTACAATCCTAAGAGCAGGTACCACTGATATACTGAATGAGTATTAAACACATTTTAATAACTACAACATATAAAAAAATTGAATAAATGTAAAACTACTGAGTCCTTCAATTACATGATTAAATCCATCTAAACTGTCTTTTAGAGAATACTCTAAAATCTAACTCTTAAGTAGCACTACACTGTCAGGTCATACAGACTGAGATTAAAAGATTGTAACCAGTTTATTACAGCTTGCCTTTTACTTTAGTAGTTTAACAATATTTAAATCAGCTACATGAGCTTTACACTTGTTAGCATCACTGCTGAGATTGGGTATTAATACCACATACATTTAATAAGGTATTCTCATAAAGCAGTCTGACAGGTCCACATTACCTTTAAGGCCAAATAAAAGGGCTTAGATTCAGCACATGACCAAAACCAACAGAGTTCGATGTTGAAACCAGCGACAGTCCAAATCAACTGTTGACCAGAGCTGGATTGGCTAAACGGTGATATTAGCATTCTTTAATCAACCCCAAACAGTTAAAACCAAGATCAGTGTCCACATATTTACCATGTACATTCATAAGTTTACATACAGTCAAATGGACTTGCTTTAGTTGAGTTAAAGACATTTCATCTCTCATCCAATAGGTTTAATGAGAAATGAGCTTTAAAGACATTTCAGGAGAGGTGAAATGTCTTCAACCAAGCCATAGCACGTTTAGTTGCCTATATCTAAACTTAGGCCTGGATTACTAAAAACCCCAACTGCTTATCTTTCTTGACCCCTCATCTTTTTAGTGACGAGATCCTGTCAACAGACCTCAGCCATGAATTAACAAAGTGCAATGTTTAAATTTCTGATAAAAATAATGGTTCAACTATTTAAATAAAAGCAAAATTGTAATAAATCTTCACAATCTGTTAAAGTCATACGGAGAAAAGCTCTGAAATTCAGCAAGGTGTTCCAATAGCTATTGAAGAGTCTTTGGCCCTGTCATAGACAACAGGTTCTGCCTCCAACACACTCTTCATTGTCTCCGCCTTGTTGGATGCAGACAGAGAGGATGGAGAGAGCGAAGTGGGCGAGGAGAGGGTAGAGGTGGCGGCGGCTGATGCTGAAGAGGATGAGGACGAGTTGCTGTCAGGGAGACATTCTTCACAGCAGCAGCAGCAGCAGTCCATGAAGGCCTGGCCCAGAGAGCGACACAAGCACAGCAGCAACACCGGTGTCGCAGAACAACGCACAAACAACAGGAACTGTCCAATCAATCCAAGCGCCGGTAGAATGAGAGCTGGGAGCGCAGAGGATGTCGGGACAGAGATGTACGCCAGGGTGATGTTACAGATGCTCTCTGGCAGGTTGCATGCAATGTACAAGATGGTGAGTGCCATCACAGTGGAGCGCAGCCTATGCTCCCTCACATGCTTTTTCTTTTTTGATGAGGAAGTCGAAGAGGAGGAGGAGCATCTGCTGGTCACCTTATCACCCTCGGGTTTCTGCAGCAGACGCTGGGCTAACACTTGTCTCGTCACCAAGTCACAAGCCAGAGTGAAGAGAAGTGGCAAACAGATGTAGCACCCAAAAAACCACCACATGCGGGCCTCGTGGTAGGTCAGCACCAGAGAGTAGATGTTCTCTGGGAGCTCCACAGACGGCTCCCGGACACAGACGTCCATCTTAAACACATCAGTTCGGGCTCTAAATGCCGTTATAAGCGACCCACCCGTCTGACTTTGCTGCAGGTCAGTGGGCAGCATTGGCAGGCTAACAGTTTCTTGGACAAGTTGCCACAGAAGCAGCTCGGGGGCAGCCAGCAGCATGGAGCCCACCCAGATGACAGACAGCTTGGACAGGATGGACTGACATGCCTCAATTTTTGGTGTCTGCAGGGGCGCAGGGCTGGTGGCTGCGTGGAAGCGATCAATACTCAGTGCACAGAGACTGAATGTAGCAACACCCAGAGACGTCACCTGAAAAATAACAGAGATGGACATTACTTCAGACCACAGCAGATAATGCTTCAAATTTGTGATGCCGATAAATCATATGTTCCTCTGTGCTTTGATTCCAGTCTGACAGGACTGAGTGAGGGATGAGCTGATATGACACTCAGTATTAGTCTGACACTAGCCAAAGTCACTGGATCGGACATCAGAAGGAGAGAAAGAAAAATCTGAGAACAGCCATAAACCCTAAATATGACATAAATGCTTCATAGAACAAGGGTATCATGCTGGAAAGAGAGCTTTCAGTCATGTGACAGGAATGTGAGCGAATTCTGCAAATGTCCTCATGCTTCTGAAATAGCTGGTTGTAGGTCATGTAGGTGGTAAATGCATATGAACAAATATATTATTATATAAACAGCAAGTTGTTTAAAAGAGGCAAAAGACAACATCAGACTGATGTAAGTATGAGTAGATTACTCAAAGTTGTGATAACAGTATTGTGTCAGACACAAAAAAGTGGCATCATGCCATCACTAACTGAGACAACACTAGGCTGTCATGCCGACTGTAAAAAACAGAGCAGCGGAAGGTGTCTGAGGTCTTCCTCTGCCTTATGACGCCAACCAAATTACTCACAATAACAGGCGTGAGACCCAGGTTGCTTTATTTAACCTTTTGAACACAGACATGGAGAAACAAAAGTAGTCACAGAGGAAACAGAGAGCAATTATGTGGTAACAAGTTTCAGCCTGCAGACTGGGGACAGTTATTGGTGCCTCCAGCACATTTAAGTCTGTGATTCTGGCTGAAAACACAGTGTGTCTTTAAAGCCACTTGTCCTCCTTCTGTGAGTGCTTAATGACTTCAAACAGTTAAAACACAACTCAACATAATTAACACCAAGCTCTAATTAGCATTAAAATAGTTTAACTAACAGAGTGGCACAATAGCAGCTGGCAGTCTGACCTGCTGTAGACGCAGCTCAATACAACACTCAGAGTACTAACTGCTGAAAAGGTTTTATTTTTTTTAAAAAGAAGCTAAATGCTCAGCAAGAAATTAATTAACATAAAAATAAAGCGACAAAGAAAAAGGGAGCCGGAAACCTAACTTGAAAGACTGCCTCTTGCAAGCTGTTTTTAGAAAAACTCTTATTATTTTGAGCTGTGATTGAAGTGTTTCCATTGGCCAAGCCTGTTTTTAAGCACATTTAAAGTTTATTATTTATAGTTATTTAAGTGCACTTAATAACAAAGATAAAAAGTGGAAGGCAACCTGAACACATTCATTTTATGAATTATTGGTAGAATTTGCAACAATTGTTTTTATTTATTTATTTATTACTGCTGGTTGTTGTGTTGTGTGATTTACTGCTTCGGCCATGTATCTTGTCTGTGTAAACAGGTAGAAGCTGCAAATGAAATACACTTACTGGGATTAATATATAAGCATGTATGTCTGAATCTAAATATTAATATAAATTCTCAAGTTTCAGCTTTAGTTGTTTCTGTTCAGATTTAGTTTTTGCAATTAATGTTGGATTAACTATGAATGGATTACTTAATAAATCACTATTTTAATAATTGATTATTCGGGTCGGCTTTATAAATGTGTATATTTTATGGTTTCTTTGCTCTAAATAAAGAAATCATTACAGCTGTGGGCATAGGTGAACATGATTTCAAGGTTTGGAAGACCCTGATCAACATTTTAAAAAAAGAATTCTGATATTTTATGGAAAAGAAAACTAATTGATTAACTGAGAAAATATTCTACAGATTAAAGAATTATGACAACAATTGTTAGTTGCACCCTCTTCAGTGCTATATTCTTCAGGTTTCTTGGATTAAACAAGCCATTGGGCTTCCTACATTGAGATTTTTTTTTTAATTTTACCATCAGGTGACCAAATCACTGGCTTTAAAAATCACTCAAAACAGTTTTGTGTGGGCTTTGGCAATATGAGCATTAAATAGATCCACTGAATAAATGGGTGGTAGTTTGATTCCTAGTGCCTCCTGTTCACATTTTGAGGCGTCTTTGAGAAAAACACTGAATACTGACCTTGTTTGTTGAATTTGGAGGCATGAAAGACAAATTGTATTGAGGAGCTCAGAAACGGTTTCTCTATCTCTCCCCCAAATGATGGCATGGCATTTGTGCTTTGTTGGATCAGTGTTATGAAAACAGAATTGTTATCTTCTCTCGCAGTGCCGAGACTTTATTGTGCAGTTCTGTAATCTGTGTGTTTGAGCAAAGATTACAGTTGCGAATAACTGTGCGCCACTGTATTTAATTGGATTTATAATTTGGCTCTGTGAGCTGGAGAAGAAGGGCTGCTTCATGATGGGCCCCACCAGCCTCGCCTGATGGTTCACTACTGACAAGTGAGGAGCCAAACAGCCCATAACAGCACGTCTGTTGAAAGTGAAGACTGAGAAAGAGAGGAACGACATGACACAATCAGGCCTTTCATCACAGGCCTGCACGTGCTGTTATGAACTGGAAAACTTAACAATGAGCCAATCATGAAGGTGTAAAAGCAGCTGTGACAGTGTGTAGTCGCTCTTCTAATGGTGCCAAAACTGTTTAACAGTCAACTTCTATTTGTCTAAATACTGTTCTGAAATAGCTTAGAGTTTACATCTTACATATTAGTCACAACGTTTGTCAGTATATTTCTCATTTTAAACTATCCATGTGTCTGTGACTTGTGCGATCCTCTGAGTTATTTCAGAGCATTTTGAGGTCATGTGCATATCTTGTCATTTTCCATTGTCTATATATTAATAATGGCATTTATAATGAAATGTGAATTAACAGAGCAACACATGCTTTACAGTAAAATAAATAATGTTGGTGAAGTAAATTCCAAAAAATACAAATCAAAAAAATAGGGTAGAAATTGAATATACAAAATAAATTTTAAATATGATATACAATTAAAAGGCACGTAAAAGGTGGAACCCAGTTTTCTTGCCTGAATTTTCCTACCAGACCCAGAGTTCTACTAATACTCTGTTGTTGATTTACTTTCTGAGTCAGGGCCCCCCCACACCTGAGCCAAGTGTCCCTCAACAGTGATCCGGCCCTGACCGTTCACCTGCGCACGTTCAACCTCTCCTCACCTCCAGATACGGCACGAGCCGACAGGACAGGTCTCCTAGCAACCTCTTCAAGGTGAGCTCGTGGAACACGACCACGGGAAGGCAGAAGAAAAGCACGAGGAAATCCCAAAAAGCCAGTCCCGCGAGGATGCAGTTCCACGCGCTCTTCAGGTAGAAGTTGTGCCAGACAATGCACATGAGCGCAAGGTTCCCCACGATGCCCGCGGCGAACAGCACGAGCGCGAGCAGCATGACGGCGTAAGCCCAGTATGCTCCGTCGGTGACCGGGGACAGTGGGTTAAGGAGCCCGGAGCCCCGACCCGACGAGACGTTACTCGTCGGGGCCGAGGTGTAACGTTCGTCCCGCGGCGTGGTGAAGAAACCGTCCGGGTCGTCGTGACGTCGATGTTGCCCATAGCTGTTTGGAAAGTGCGGGTCTCTTTTCCTGGAGCTCCCACCTTTGGCTCCACGCCTCAGAACGTGGGCTTTCCAACGTTCACCCGGCTCTGGGGAGGTTTTCTCCAGAGAGGGGGATTCATCCGTCTCTGCAGCCGGCGTGCCAACATCCTCCTCCCGCTGTGTCTCCTGCGTCGACCCGGGCTGAATCCCTGGGTCTGAGGAAACACGGCGGAGCTCCGCTGTCCGCAGAGAGAGAAGCAGGAGAAACAAAACCGGGCTCATTTCTTGTTTTTACCGTTTAACTATCTGTGTGTTTTACAGACATGTGCGGCAGAAAACATCTGACTCCAGATCATAAAACACCTGTCCATAAAACTGACTGGGTGACTCTGGTCCTGATGGAGAAGTTTGGAGTTCGGTACTCACAGACAACACAGCCGGAGCTTCCGGTTACACATTTCAAAATAAAGTCAGCTGAAGAAAAAATGTTTTGAGCAAGAGATGCCACTGACGTCAAATGAGGGTTGTCAAGTTTGGGTGACAAAAGCAGCAAAATGGCCACTAAAAACCAGACCATAATAGTAGCCAAATATTAGAACCGAAAATATACTGTGATGTCACAGCCTCTAATGTCAGATCGTGTCACTGAAGACCTGGTGATTGATATCATAATCATGGAACTGTTTACTGACACTGGTCACATTAAGTGATAAGGGGTAATTTTCACATTGAAGTTTGTCCTAACTCAAATCTTTTTGCAACAAATGAAGTCACACTCTGGGGCTGTTTTAATATACTGATATGTGTTGGTTGGCTTCAGCCAGGCAACTGGAAGACTATATCAATATTTCATATATGGTCAATAGAGACACACTTCACTTCAAACGTAGCACAATAACGTGGAAACACGGCACACTGGGCAACCCTGGATAAGGTTTTGAATCTAGATGTGGTTTTGGTTGTTTTTGTATGTTTGCTAAAAAATTTCTTTACATTAACTATTACACAAGTAAACAATAACTGGCTTCAGTTTGGACAAATAACACATTTAAAATGATTCAGAGCAGACAAAAGTGAGTGACAGTGCAGTAAAACAACTGATTATAAAAATAGTGACATGTTTGTAATATAGTTATTTAATATTTATAATATTTGTCCGCACTTCTCATTTGAAAGTAGTCAAGAACTGCAATAATTAGCTGAATAATGCAAATAAAAATAATAAAAGCAGCTGTTGAAATGAACATAATCTTTTATGAAGGCAGGGTTTACTGTATCTAGACTTAATTAGTATAGGTTAAGGGGGTTTTAAACAGAACTCATGCATGTTTCCACAAATCATCTTTGTATTCAAATAAACAAAATAGCAAAAGATTTAATTTTACAGCACAAAATGCACCAACGTTTCTCATCAAATCAACAGTCATGAGGCAAACAAACGTCATCAAATACATACAATTTGATGACATACTGTATCTCCACTGGAGGACCAGAACTTATTATTAAATCACAAAATATGTCTCAGGATTTAATAAAATAAAAATGTAATGTTTCATTATCATCTAGTGCCTCTCCTGTTGAATGTGTGAACTCTGGGGCACAAAATATCCCCAAAAGGGAGAAGAAAATCTGTCCCTTGGGCAAAACGGACACAGAGGCTCCATGTCCCTTTATCCTCAGCTCTTCAGGGAGGACTTTAGTTTTCTGCGGGCATCCTTGTGTTTCTTGCGGCACTCCTGAGAAAACACACAGGAGATGAAATTAAATCATTTATTTTTTCCATCTGCATTTACCTACATATCAACTTAATTTCTTTTTTGCACAAAATTCAAGCACTTTCAATAACCCATGTCTATTAAAGGTATTCTATTGTCTATTTTACATAATTTAAAACATCATTTTTAAACACTTGGCAACTTTTTTTTCCACTCAAATTTGGTTAGGTGGTTGCTAACACATTTCATTTTTAATTTAATAATTAATTAATTAATAATTAATGCAACACACAATGATGATGTCAAAACCAGTGCTGGAAGTATGCACTCTTTCGGTTTCTCTTGTGTGACAGAGGATTTTAACAACACGACGTGACTGGGCAATTATTTGGAAAGTGAGATGATGCACCTCTACTATTACCGCATCCACCTTTGGAAGCCCTGGCACAGATGTGGGTACACCTTCTTTGTTACCAAAGCAACCCATGCAGGAAGCGTCCTCATGGCTGTACACACAACTCCAACTTAAATCACTTGCATATAACAAATTAATTGTTATATGCAAGTGATGTCCCTGCCACAAATCCACACTTGTCAACACTGTAGAGGAAGCTGGGGGTGAACATGATTGTTTCTTAATGCAAACTGATATTTACCTGTCTGAGTTCACTCCTCCTTTCCTCCCACTGCTCCCTCTGCTCCTCTAGCTGAGAAGGACGACAGAATAACCTTGGGCCCTCTGATGAACGTAAGAAGAGAAAGAAGAGCAAGCACAAAAAGTCCCATCAGTATTAAAGAAACAGTGCAATATTTCAGGAAGACTTGTTCCCTCTTTGACAAACATGTTTTGTTGTAGAAAGAAAATACAGAGATGAACTTTGTAAGCTCTGGGTTTTTACAAAGTGTGTTGGTTGGAGCTTGAGTTATGGCTTAAATGGTTTTTGAATGCAGGTCTTTTGATTGCAAATGGTGTGGGTGGTTTTATAAGCTGGTAGTTGCTTGATGTTTAGGCTGTGTTGTTTATAGTTGAATATGACTTAATGGACGTTTAGCTGTGTTTCTCCATGTGCAAATGAGGTTTAGTCCACAATGATAAAAGTAAACCTGCTGTCAACTCAGAGATAGGCGATGTCACCATAGCTTTTCTATGGAATTCTCAGCTCAGAATGTCTGAGTGAACTGTAAACCTCACCTTACTCTTAACAAAACATTTATGGTGTGACAAACTCAGAGCAAAATCTTTTTGTACTTCTTTTACAGGGAAATTGGTGTATTGGTGGGTTCTCCACTGTACCCGACCTGTCAATCTGTTGTCTTCTGGAAAGAAGAAGAAGAGATTGGTCTTTATTGGAGATGTCTCTCTGTGAACAGTAACATAAAAAAAATCACATTCAGATGATGCTGGATTTAAACTGAAATCATTACAGAATAACTATCTGTTTTATTACAATCAGGTCAATAGGTAGGTTTGAAACTGACCACCTGTCTGCCAAACCCATCGTATTAGCCAAAGGTTTGGACGTATGAAGACAGTTGGGTTCAGAAAAGAAATTACAAGGTCATTTTGAAATAAAGTGAGGATTTAATACAAACAAGTGCAAGGTGGGTAACAGGAGTTTTCTTACTCTGTGGTTTTAGGTGTAGCACTGCTTTGCTCCTCATTCTCCACCTCCACCTCCTCCTCCTCCTCATCCTCTTCTGAACTGCTGTCTTGGAAACGTGGGTCTTGTTGCCATGACACCTTTGGAGCTTGGATGGGCTCTACTTTGTACTCTGCTATTAGAGTGACAAAGATATTTAAAAAATACGGGAAACTAAATATCCTCTAAGACAGTTTAATATAAACTTTTTGAGACTAACCTGTCTCTCTCTTCTCTGTTTCTGCGTCCTCTCCAAAGAAGGAGAACTTAAATCCAGACTCCTGTTTCTCTGCACTGGGATCAGCTGGGACATGAATCGTCAGCTGAGTTGGCTCTTCATTATTTCCTATTTTGTCCTCCTCTTCTTGATCCCAGCTCATCTTTTCTTCTCCTTCTGTGACATTATCCTTTGTCTGACCAAACACGGCCTTCAGGTCACCAGACACATCATAATAAATCTCTTTAGTAACCTCTGGCAGCTTCTGAGCCTCTTCCCTCTTCTTCCTCCTGGCAGACTTGCTGTAAAGACAAGATCAAAATCTACTGTATGTGATGTGCATACTGGATTTTGACTGAATGTCTATTGTAATGACTTTCTATACAAAGAAATAGAATGGCACAATAAAAAAAAAGAAAATGAAAAAGAAAAGTACCTTTGAACAGTACAATACACTGGTATTTTTAAGTTGGACGTCTCTTAATGCAAAATGTTAATATGTGGTATTTTACAAAGCTCTTTGTAACACTTAATTTTAAAATAAATGGTTTAGATTTTATAGACAAGGAGACCGTTCTGGGTATAATAATTAAAAAATGAATGAATGAAAAATCACAATGTACAAATACAAACATAAATGCACACACTACCAATTGCACTCCAACCATTTTGGACTCAACGTACTACAAACAACAGATGCAGCATAATCATCAAAATCATCACATTTCTTGCACAATTGCTTTTACTTGCCACTAACATTTTCCTAAAAATCTGTTTCTGACTAAAATAATGACCCATTCAGAAAAATGAAACTATGAATTTGTTTATTTCAAATTTTCGATAAGAAGCATTCAATGACCTGTGCAAGAATTCATTCATTGTCGTGGGATTTAGCTGGGCAATGAGGTCAATATTTGTATACAATACAATACAAATATTATATCTGATTGTTTTCACGTATTTACCTCTCCTTGGTTTCATCTGGTTTGGTCTCAAATGCAGCATGTTCTTCTCTGCTGGGGTCATAGTGCAGTGCTGAGACATCTCTGCAAACACACACATTTGAATTCAGTAATTCATTTTATACTGAATGCAACTTATTGAAAAGTCTGTTGTCCAGGCTCTGTGTGGCTAACCTAAAAGTCTTGGCTTTGACAGCGGTCTTGCTGCTACAGCTTTGTTGGACGCTGCCAAGGACACTCTGCAGGATAGACAGGTTCTTCTTCCTCTCCTCCTCCAAAGTCTCATCTTCATCCGTCATGGTCTTCATCTTCTCTGAATTACCAACAAACAACTACTTACCAATAATATATGCTGAGGGGTTTATAATGTGACACTAACGCCATTTATTGTAGTACCTATTGTATTTAATAGGTACTGCACTACATTACTCTACAATTCGCAACATCAACATACCAGACATACACCTCACCTGACTCTTCCTCTCTGCCCTCGTCATCTTCCAAGAAGCGGGAATCCATCCGAAAACGTTCGTCTGTCCCAAAGCGAGACTGCAGCTCCATTAGCTGGACAACAAACCACAAATATTTATTGTTAATGTTTTACCGTTATTAATTTTAATCTATTGATTTATTTAGTTTATCTGATCTTTAGTTCACCCTTTTTATTACATCGTTTAATAAGTGCTTATTGTCTGTGGATTTTTTTTAAAAAGATTTTATTTGCACACTTGTTGTATTTCTTATTCCATTTGTTTATTTTATACTTTTTTCGTCTATCTATTACTCTACCTTTTACAAGATGTATGTATGTATGTAGGATTGATACTGGCGTCAGTGTCTTTGTTGTATATTTTTACAACACACACACACAGCAAAATAAAACTACTCCTTCCCCACTCATGATTAGAAAAAGTAATCCATGCCTTCATATTCTCCAGATTAGATGACTGTAACTCACTCCTCTCCAGTATCAGTCAGAAATCTTTTTTTACGTATATACGTATAAACACACACACGCACATGCATGCACACGAACCAACATGAACCCTAACCCAGAAGCAGGTGTCACTGCCTTAAGATATCTCATTATGACTGCCTCAAAACTGATGTCCTCAGTGGATGAACCTGTTTGTGATTTTCAGACTTTTATTTAACCTAAAGCTTTTTCTTTACGGTCAAGTCATTTAAATTCTTAAAAAGCATGAGACCGTTGTCTGTTCTAATATGATGTGTCTGGACAATGTAAAGGACATTGTGGGTATAAAATAACTTGTCCCCTCACCTTCTGACCTGCTCGACCTTCAAACTGCGGCCTGATGTCAAACCTGCTCCCATCCTCCTCTCCATCACCATCCTCCTCATCTTCACTCCCGCCAAACAACTGAGGGGCCGACAGCTTCAGATGAACCTGAACACACAGTTAAACCACAACTGCTTTATCTGCAGACAATCCAAACGCTAAGGTTCGTCATGACAGACTGAATGCCATCAGACAGTTCTGCTCAGTAACTTTGGACTTACTTTCTCTTTTACTGGGTTGGTCTCATCAGCTGATTCCTCATCACCTGTGGTTTCATCTTCTGATTGGCTGTCGTGGAACATGGTCTTCTTCGACACTGTGACCTCTGGGAATGTCTGCTGCTTACTTTCATCCTCACCATCCTGCTCTTCATCATCAGAGCCGAAGACTATGTGTTTCCCTGTTCCTGGATTCGAGGCATCCTGACAGAGATTAATGTTAATAAAATATCGCCACAACTCCTAAACATGCTAATTTTGCTCCATATCTGAAGATGTGTCAGCAAACATGGGAGTGATTGGTAACAAGTAACAACAAATACATCAGTTAATTAAATTCATTTAAAATATCCTTAAAAAGTAATCAATCAATCATTAATAAACATATCAGCACTCTCACTCACTCTCACTCATTTTCTACCGCTTTATCCACTGAGGGTCGTGGGGGGCGCTGGTGCCTAACTCCCATATCAGCACTCAAATCTCAAAATAAAATCAATTTAAAGTTTTACTGCAATCTTAGCATCAAAGTGCACAGGCATTAACACTCACTAGGTTGGCTAAAGCTCCCTGGATGAGCCTCTTGTGTTCTTCAGCCTCTTTCAGTCTCTGCTGGATGGCAGCCAGCCTCCTCATATTGGCCTTCCTTTGCAGCTCCACCTCCTCCTCAGCTCCTAAATTTACACGGGAATGAGCCGCCTTCTCCTTCTGACTGGTGGATTCACTGTGAAGAACAGCAGGAGTTGCTGATTTCCCAACATCTTCAGCGGTGAACACATCTTCCTTGTCTTTGTCTTCCTCAGTGGAGAAGGTGGAAGATTGAGCCTTTGCTGCATCCTTAGACAAAAGAACAGTCTGACTGGCCTCCCTCCTCCCCACTTCTACCTCATCATCACTGCTAGAGGAGGAACTATTCTCAACTTTCTCAGTGTTTATAGGAGCTTTATTTGGAGCAACATCTGTAACAGCAATCTCCTCCTCCTCCTGCTCCTCACTGGTTGTGTGGTCCACTTGAGGACCTTCAGATTCAAAGTTGTGTTTTTTGACCACACATATTCTTCCCTCATCCTTCCCCTCCTCTTTCAGTCTCTGGTGATTGTCAGTGGTTTTAAGGATATCATTCAGTGTTTTTGTCCCCAAAAATGCAGGTAGTTGTGTTGACATCACATTTTTACTTTTCCTCTTTTTCTTCTTCTTTTTCTCATCATCACTGCTGTCATCCGCCATGATGGAGGCGAGGATCTCCTCTGGCATGATGCCTTTCTTGTGAGCAGGTTGTTTTGCAGGGCCAGATAAAAGGCTAGTTTCCTTTTCAGGGTTGGTGCTGATGATGCTGGTAACTGCTGGTTTGGATGTCTGTTGAGATTCTTCCGCTAGTCTTTGTAGATCAGTGAAGGAAATCTCCAGACAGGTGACGTTAGAAAACATGGCGTCATAATCAGAGTCTGAAGAGGAGTCAGCTGAATCTAACTCCTGATTTTCATCAACCTTACCATGGTTTGACTCTGAAGAAGAGGATTGGACTGCCATCTTCTTACTCTGGTTGCAAGAGCTGCCACATTGTTTCTGAGAATTCTGTTTACCAGAATCTCCTCTCTGCTGTGCACAGGAAGGTTTCCGAAAGTCTTCCTCTCGCTCCTCCTCTGCTCCAATCTTACTTTGCTTCCTCATCTTTTTCTTTCTGTCTGTGTTCTCTGAAAGGAGTTTGTCAGTGGACATCTGTTTCTTCTGCAATGGAGCCTCAGACGAAGGTGGTGGTAGTTTTTTGGAGGCAAAAAGTTCATCTGTGTCAGCAGAATCATAGTCACCCTCGTCTTTATTGTCATCTGGCCTACCTGGAATCATAAAGCAAACTTATCCTTCCACAGCTTGTCACAAAAGAGATGCTGTTACTTTGAATCCATGTGTGTGAAAGGGGTTTGCTCGGAACATTTTTCAATTTTATAAGTAGTAAAATAACATTCAGCCTCTCTTTTGGGGAAACAATTACAAAATACTGTCTGTAGCTTAAAAAAAAAAAAAAAATCTGCTACCTTTCTGCCATTTGCAGGAACTTTCCAGCTTCACCAGATAGTCGTATCCCACCACTTCTAGGTTATCCTCCACTTCCTGATACCGTGAATCATAGAAGGTGCTCTGAGCCGCCACCAGTCTGCGGATCTCCTCATCTGAATCAACATCACTGTCAATTAAAGAAGCAAACTTTCCCGGATCCGGTCTATGGTTGGAGTCTAGTTGAAACCTGTTGGTGAGGTGCTGAGTCTCAGTGTGATTGATGGATTCAACAGTCTGCTCTAATCTGAGAGAAAACAACAAGGAGGAACAAAAGTTTGAGATTGAGGAAGAAAGAGGGAATTGCCAAGATTTATGCAAAATACTGTTACCTGACTCTGCTCATGACATTATGGGAGTTGATCATATCTGTCCGACTCTTTTTGGGTCTTGGTGGTGGTTTATAAGGAGGAAACTCGCCCCGTCTCTTTTTGCTGATGTCATCGTCCCCTCCCTGTACCTCCCAGGTGAGCTGGGTGACAGGTGTGGGTGAGTCTGCAGTGGTTTGGTCCAGCTTGCGGATGTTGTGGCTGTATTTAGATGGGTCGTAGTTCAGGGTTCTAGCTTTGTTGCCTTTCTTACACCTGAGCTGCAGAGTGGGAAGGACTCGTCCAAATTTACTGACAACCCAGTCCTGAAACCAGAGCATTCAGAAATGGTCAACACCTCCACACTCATACATGATGATGTGTGTCCTATAAAGACAATATAATTAGTAAAGATATTAAAATGAATTATATGGATGCCCTCTGTATTTAATTGCTGTGATTATATCATATATTTCAGTTATTGTTAGGGCCCCACCTTCTATTTTCATGTCTCAATCTGACATCTTATCTCTCTGTATAGTTCACACAGGTATTCTGATGAGGACAGGAAGCAGCAGATAATCTCACCTTGTGTCCTGGTACTTCAGTCCCTGGCACAGCAGCCTTCATGGTGAAATTGTCCACACCAGCTTTGCTAAGGGAGTCCAGCAGCTTCTGTCTCTTGTCCTCAGCTGCAGGCTGATGGAGGCGCTGCTCCATTGCTGCCTGCCGCTCCTGAGCGAGTCTAAGATAAAAACACCTCATACTCACTCCGTGTCGGATGAAAACAGTTCTTTTATCATAAACCAGCAGTGTGAGAGTCTTACTTTATATACTATATACACATTTCCTCCAAAAGAACAAAACCCATTTTAAAACATAAAATTTAATACAATGACAGCTGATGATGAGAACAATCCAGTCCAGTTACCTACAACTAACTAGGCCAACCAACATTTCCTGAATGTTTCAAACAAAAAAGTGTGTGGGATCCTCTGTACTGTGTAATACTACATCAATAATTATTTGGCATCTAGTATGATAATCACACCAATCAGCTGAGTTTAAAAAAATTCAGCCATTTTCTGGTAACAGCTTCTAAAAATAGGAATTACTTTCTTATAAATTACTGTATATCTTTGGGCTTAATAATTGAATATTGTTGGGTTTTGGAGTGATTGTTGCACAAATCAAGGATCTAACCTAAACATGTCACTATAGACTCTGATTAATTTATCACTGAATCATGGAAATAATATAATACATTATTTAATAATAATAAAATACATTAGTTAATAATAATAAAATACATTAGTTATAAAGAACTAAGTGATAATAAATTGACCAATTTTTAATTATATCAGCTTCCTCCAGCCTTGCAGTCAACAAATGAGATGGTGAAGTGAAGGTGGCTTTACCTGTGCAAGAAACTCTCCTTAGCTGCTTCAATCTGCAGAGTTCCTCCTTTCCATTTAGATTTGTTCAGCACTGTCAAACCTAAAGAGAAAAAACAGTGATGATATAACACAAGCTCTACAACAGTTTGGTTTCTGAACAGGTGATACAGCTAAGAAGCAAGGCTGCACAAAGACTGGACCCCCACAAGCCTAGTCTGACATTACACACCACTAAATCACATCAAAACAAACACACAAAATGTCAAACAAAATCTCTAATTTCACTAGGGATTAGTCAGTACTACATTCAGTACCGCTATCAGTCCAATACTGATCAAACTCACCAAATATCACATAAATACATCACTCAGCACAGACCGTAGAAATGAAGATAAAAAGCAGTAACCTAACTTATTTGGTTTTTGGAAGAAAAATACTTGTTACACAGTTGGAGTGTTGTAAAATTGTAAACCTAGCAGTTATGGCTAGGTGCAATGCTCAAACAGCATTTTAGATTCCTTAACTACATTAAGTAATTTAAAAGAAGTAAAAAGACTGTATTAGGCATGAAAAAGTGTTATCAAGCCAATCCTTAACTTTCACGGATTTGGTAAAATCCATGAACTATAAATTACATAAACACGTCATTTAGTTAATTGTTTTTTTTCTCCAAAATCAGCATGTCTGATTCTGTCTCATTTCAAGATACTGGTATGGCAGACGAAACAAGAGCCGCATTTTCTTCTGGTTCAAGTAAAATAAGACTTAAGAGAAACATAGGGCAGTTGAGTTGATGAAGCAACTCTGTTCACTCACATTTCTTCAGGTCAGCTTCTGAAATGTCGATGTTAATGTAGCCGAAGGTTTTGTAAGGAACCCCTGTAAGAGAACAGCAGTAGTCAGTGAGGACATTTTTACAGTAAATAGAAACACCACAGCCAATACTGGAGAAAAATACAAATTGTTTTTATCAATTTAACAACGAATGGCAGAGAATAGTGATTTTATCCATTCCGTAACAAACAGCACATTCATATTTATAGTGAACATTTGACTCATGGTATTTCAGTTTCTTGACTTTTATTAAAAAAAGAAAACCTGAACGTGATAATAATTATACTGACTAAAATGGTACCTCAAGTGAGGTATTAGATTTTCCATTCATTCCATTCCATTCATTACTATTATAATGTAGAACATTTCATTAAGTTTAGAAAGTATATTTTTATAGTGTCATTTTGTTTCAAATTCCTCACCTTCCTCATCTTTCCTGGTCCTGAGCTCAACATCGTGTACGTCTCCAAACTTTCCAAATCGATCTTTCAGATCCTTCTGGGTGACCGAGTGGCTCAACCCACCAATGTACAGGCGCCGCATCACTTTCAAATCAATGGCAACACTCTCATTACACAGACAGCAAATAGCTATGAGTCACTTATTGCTATTATTCTCTTAAAAATCAAACATATATTAACCCACATTATTTCCTCTCCACAAGTGGGCAGTAGAGAAGTGATGTAATTTAACTGTCATGCTATTTATGTGGTCCAACACATAGACAGCAGTGACTACTATTTTTGTATCAAAGCTCTCTGAGAAGAAAAAGTGACAGCTTTTGGATTTTTCAATAATATTCATGGAGTTTCAGTTGGACCTCATTTTCATTGTATCATCTTCAAACTTCAAACCATTTGTATGCTATGTAAATACTTCCTTTATGTTATTCCTTACTCACATTTTTACTTTGACTTTTACTTTTTACTTTTAAATTTACATAATTTAGCTCACTTGTTTTGTTTGATGGCAACTATTTTATATGCCTTGAATTGCCCCCTAGGGACAAATGAAGTTCTTTGAAATTGAATTGCCTTTTCTGAAGAGATTATGTTTAATGCCTGTCTGAATGAGTGTGAGCGGCAACGAAAGGAATCACAATTCCTAAATTTTGCAAGACAGTGGGGGGTATTGACACTGCTTCCTCTAATATTTCAAGTTAATAACAACAGTATCATCATACTGAGTAGTGCAGTACAGTGCAAAAATATAGGGAGCTAAATTTCTAATCCGTCGCACAATACAATCAGGGAGGCATCTGATGAATTGCAAATGTCATTCTTCATGAGGATGAACTCTGAAAACTTAAGTCAAAGCCACAGAGAACAGTGACAGATCAATTAGGTAGTCTGGGATTACATGAAGTAATAGAAGTTCCTGAGCAAGACAAATGTTATATTATTTAAATTAATAGAAACATACTGGATATTACCTATCCTTTACAATAAGTTAAACTACTGCTGTCTCCATATTGACCATAGGATTAAACTAAAACTCAACATGGGAAGAAGCGCGATTTACTGTGGGCTTCCTTTTCACACGATCCTCCCCGCGTCCCTACACCTCCATTTAAATTCACGCATATAGCTAAAGTGGCATGGTATATCACAATCGAACAACCGATTAAATTTGTATTAGCAGAAAAAAATCAACAAACGTTTACCTCACATGCATCCAGCTGGTGTTACCTTTATATCCTCCGTACGCATATTTTCCAGAAGAGAAAGGTTCCGCTGTGGTGGTTTATAAACAGAAATAATAACTATTATGCTATTAGTATATAGTTACCAATAGTTATGCTATTATATATAAACTATTATAAACCCATAAGTTGCACATTTACCACTAAGTATGTTGACTTATGAGCTTTTATAATGAAAGATGGTTATTTCCCTCTGAATAACTTGCTAAAAAAAGGAGACCCTGTTGCTGTAAGGGGAAGCACATAATTTACGATATCGGATAGCTTTAAATTTATCGTCCATAAACTATAAGGAACAAATAACATGTATATTTAAAATAAAAACTTATAAGAATTTACAGAAATTGTGTATAAAGGTAGGCGAGCTATCTGACCAAATTTCGGAAGAAACAGTTTTGCACGCCCCTCTGATTTGTAATAAGTGGTAGCGTCCAGAGAGCGCGCTGTTACAAACAATTTTGATTGTCGGAAGCAGGAATCGTCCAGGTTAGCAAGTTGTCTAATTCTTTTAAAAAACTGAATAACAGCTTTTCGCACGTGTAGATATCGCAGTTTAAAGTATCATTTATTTAAATAACCCGACGAATGCGGTCATTTAGAATTTTGAGTCAGTGTTTTGGCGGTCAACGTAGAGTGAGCTCAGCTGTTCGTGTTTTGGTGCCTCTGTGATTAACACTGATATTACCCACAACCAATATTTGTGTGTTGTTTTATTTAATAAACCAGTTGTGTTTTTGTTTTGCAGAATGGACGAGCAGATGAATGAGGAGAACACTGAGGAGGTGAAAGTGCTGGAGGCTCAGATTGAACAGCTCCGGGCTGAAGTTGCACAGTTGCAGCGTCAGCAGCAGAACAACCAAAAGGACATGGCATTCATCTTCAGAGGACAAATGCAGGACGCCTTGTGAGTGTCATAATATTTATGAAACTTTCTTGTACCTTATTTAGTTTTCAATCTAGTTTTTAGTTTCCAACACACCTGATTCAAATGGTTAGCTCTTCAGCAGGCACTGCAGAAGCCTGATAATGACCCATTTATTTGAATCTGGTGTTTTTTAGCAAGGAATCCTTTTGTGTGGAATGTGTGCTATCCCCTGGTTCCTTTAAAAGTCAATTGGTAATGCCCTTTACTACAATTTACTTAAAAAGCAATATGCCCATGAGGAGTCAGAGGGGCACAAGTGCATTTGATGAAAGGTAATAAGAAGCAAAAACACTCATAGACCGTTGGAGGTCGAGGTATGTAAATAAATAGGAGTGTTAAGCAGTGCTGTTATGTTGTGACAGTCTGCCTTTGTCTCCACAGGTCATATGTGTGTGGACAGAAACCGGTAGGAGGGAAGGACGAGGTGGTGTCCAGACTAGAGGAGGAGGTGAAGGAGATGGAGGAGGACCTGAAGAGACAAACACAGATGAATGGCATCAGCCTCAATAGCTGCACCACAAAAACTCTGCGAAGTGGTAGTAGAACATTTTAGAACCACCTTCTTTGTTTTGTGATATTTCACGTGGAAGGAAATGCATTCATAGTGCATCTTGCTAGATGTAAACATAGTAGCTGTCAGCAAGAAAATGCCACATCTATTAATTTGGTCCGCTATGATGTACTAAAACCGTTATGATGTGTATGTCTACCAGGTGGCACCCAGTTCATCCAACAATTCTGTATATCTGGCCGCTGCTCTGAATTGAACTTCCTGGTCGAATTCCAGCTTACCGAGGTCAAGGTGAATCTTCAGTCAAATTATTATTGAAGGAGCATATCACTTTAAAACCACACTGTTCTTGGCTGGGACACACTGCCGGACTGCATTTCACAAATGGGTGCTGATACTGTGTTTAGCCAATAGAGGGTGACAGAGAGCCAGCCATTTTCAGTGGTTCACTGGTTTGGCAGCTACAGCAGAGAGAAGATTTTAGCCTCAGTCACACTGACAGAAAATTTCACTGTCTGTTTTGTGCGTCATTCAGAATAAATAATCTCATCAGAATAAAAGCACAAACTTTTAAATATGTTTTAAAGGTTATATTCCCACTAAGTGAAAGTTCAGATTGCAGAAATTTTCACATGTCCCCCTGTAAATGTTAATATACAACAGTTACAATCTCAATATCTGCAGGCAACTTTGGTCATCCTTTTAATTCTAGTCATACAATACTGTATACTAAAATATCAATATATTGAGCAAGAAAAGGTTGTGTCATGAGATCAGCCAGCACTGGGAAGTCAACAGTAATAGTAATATTAATGTAGGGAGTTTCTGTCTTATGATTTGTAAACCTACTTTGTGCAGGTCCAGCAGTCTTTTGGTTTTTATTCTTTCTGGACTCACCACCAGAACAGCTGCTTTCACTGAATCACACCTCTATGCCTGGCTCATGAAGTGCCATCAAAATTTCTTTTTTTTTTTTCTTCTCTTTAGTTTTAAATTGTTTTGAAAAGACTTAAATCATCTGGTTGTGTAATTTGGAGTCATTTTGTAAACACACTCTCTATTTCAGTGTTTATCATAGTCAGATCAGTTGTTACGTTTTGTAATGCAACCCAGCAACTTCCAGACCATTCAGAATTAAGCACATGCATATATATTTCACCGCCCTAAATATGTTGACTCTCTTTTTTACATAGATATGGATATTTAAACAAATATGTGAAGTCATTTTTGAAAGCTATCTTCCTGAAATGTTGAAAAGGACAAGAGCCTCACATCAGATGATGCTGAAATCAGGACTTGCCTAGCATACATAAGCAGAAGGATTGTTAAAATGCATCTCCCAGCACCTGCAAGATACAGTAAATTAACATATTGTTTTTATTTACCAGGATACCAATCTCCTAGTAAGCAGCACTGGAGTTCTTCTCCATTCCAGCTCATCTTATTCTCTAAAACATGCCTTTTTAGTAAAACATTACTCTTCACTACAGATCTGCTGCTTGTTTATCTTTCAGAGCCAAAATCACTTAAGGCTAATAGGTTTGGCCTGTTTATTTGTTCTTACGTTGGCCACTGCGTAGGCTAAACCATTAGTATTCACATATAGTACAAACATACTGCTAAAAAATAATAGATGACAAAATTTGTTTTGAATGACAGAGAAATCAAGGTTTTTTTTATCTTTTGAAATGTTCCCATATTTAGGTAAATTAGTCCTAATATAAAGGGTTAGGTTTGATAATGGCAAAGTACTATGAGGTCTAAAAGTCAGACTACCATATACAGTACGTTAACATTGTTGAATATTAGATCTCCTGGTAAAGAAACTACCCACAGTGACTTAATTTTGTTTTAAACTGAGTAACTACTGTGCTTTTTTCTTTAGCAGAATCAGAGATTTGAGAGGAAAATCAGTGATCTGAACGTGGTGATGGATGCCACTGACCTGAAGAGCTTCAACAGCTTCCTGTCAGGGTAAGAACACTTGGACTAATGTGAAGCTGATCTTCTTCCATATAAACCTTTTCATCATAGAGAGGGGAAGGACACTATGATTTTTTTTTTACCATGAATACAAATGATGACACTACACATGAAAGTTGATTAAAAGAGAACTTGAACCATCTGCATGCTCATTCCAACTCTACAAGTTTCATACTGGACATTCATCCTGTCAGGATGAAGCAGCCTGTTTAGTTGAACTCAAGTGTTTGTTAAACGTCTGTCATCCAGCTGAACCTCGTCACTCACACTTAATTTTTACTGTGTTTATCTCACAAACAGCAAGTATCTCTCGCAGCACACATCAACTACACAGGTGTAGCTCATTATACTCCTAACAGCTGAGTTACAATTTGGTGTGCAGGGTTACCGCACACATACCTGTAAATTGAGTTAAGCCATTCTCACCTGTTGTTCTCTTGCGTTGACTGTTAAAAATATATGAACTGCATCTGGTCTGAGGTTTAATTATTTCTGAGGCTGCGATAAGTGTTTCTTCCCTCCAGGTACTTTTTATGCTGCAGGGAAAAAGTTAATTGTTATCAAAGTCAGTGTTTGCTGTGGAAATGCAACTGCTTGAGCCACATGGCCCTGATGAAGCAGAGTTTATTGTTTAAATAACTAAAAGCAATTTTGCTTGATGCTTAATAGCTTAATATTTAATGTTGTGGAGAAGTTGTTGATTTTAAATCCAGATGTTTTAGACTTACAATCTGAAAATTCAGCCTTGATGCTGAAATAAAAGCTGGATGCATGTTGCCAGTAGGGATCTGATAATATACATATTTTATTATGCTTTACCATAAAAAGCTCTCACGATAAATTAATCTTGGTGAATTTCCGTCATGGGGACAATCTTGGATGGTAAAAATAAATAAAATTTCTAGTGACTGTCTTGAAAGTGCTGTCTAGCTTGCCAATGCATAGTCCTAGTGATTAAATTTGAAGAGCCACAATGGGGAGCATGCATATTTCCAGTCATTCCAGGACATCATAGTTTATGGTATTCTTGATTTTTAAAATGTTCACAAAAATATGTATCTCTTGTGCATTGTAAAGAAAACTGTTTATTACTGAAATATAATCACATTTCATTGTGATTGAAAGCCATTTTAAAGATTTTTCCATTATCCCAGAAGTGAAATATACATTTTCTTCAGCCTTTTTTGCCGCTGCTGCAGCTGTCACCCCTGCAGCCTTAATGGCCTTAGCTGGTAACATACTGTTGAAGTCTACAACAAACCAGTTTGCCTTGAGTCTTAGAATCCCAGTATCAAAATAGATGGGCTCATCTGATTTTCCCCTGACTTCTGCAACATCAACATGATGCATTTTCTCAGTTGTGAATATCTTGCATGTCTTATGTTGTGTGTGCCCAGGTGCATTTTCTTTCCTTGTAAACTCAGTTTGGCAGAAAGAGTCTGCTCTGCCAATGGTCCAGACAGAGTAGAAGTTTGATTTGCTCTATATCTGAGGCCAAACCACATCTGGATTGTATGGTCCAGTCAGCAGAATCTGGCAAGTAACAGACGGAAAAATACTGAAGATAATGATTCTGACACACTGCTGCATTCTCCCTCTCTCTCTTGTGGTGTGTGTGTGTGTGTGTGTGTGTGTGTGTGTGTGTGTGTGTGTGTTGAAGAAAGTGAAGGGGAGTTAAAATTACAGTTAAACAGTTCATATAAGACTAATCTTTCTAAGGTTGAGCTACTCAAAACAGTCAAACACTGACAATGGGAATCATTTTATATATGAGACACTTCTGTCCTTTGTCTTCCTGAAGTAGATTGAGACTGTGTAGTGAAATACAGTAGTATACAATTCAGTCCAGCATTGGTCCTGTAGTTCCTTTGTCAGTGTATCAAAGGAAATATCAGGCAACAGTACTGAAATGTGGACAAACTGGACACTGATTTTGGGCTATGATTTCCATCAGTCAGAATCACTGTAGTTACACAATTACAGCAGTTACAAAAAACAGCATACTTGAATCCTTAAAAGGTGCTTTATAGTGAGACCAGTATGTAAGACCTTGTTTGTCAAAAATTAAATAACTCTCACAAGCCAGACATACTTTTTAGGGGTGAGCTGATATGACAAGTGGTATTGGTCCAGACATATTGAACAAGAGAAAAAGTAAAATCAGATAAGCTGGCACAGGTTTACGATGCAGGTGGTAAAAGCTTCAGCACATCAGAAATGTATAATGGCATTGTTTTTTTAAAAAGTGATAATTAAAATAGCTGCACTGGACTGATTCATATCAATAGATTGGTGCTGACATGACTATGGCAATAGCTGGAGTTAACATTCCAGGCCTGTAGCATTATGACATCTTCAACATTCTTATTAACTTTCCCTGATTCTGCTCAAGGGAATGTAATTAAAGCATGTAAAACAAAAAGATGTTTAAATTAATTATTGTTGGAGTCTCTTATCATGCTAAAGTCCTGGCATCCAGCTTCACAGCTTCCCACTTGGCAGTTAAGGGGAAACTTAGAGAGTTTGAGTGTTTGGTGTTTCGGCAAGCCTTTACATGACGGCTATCCAACATCTTCACTTTTTATGAAAACTGTCAGCAGAAATAATTAGAAGGTATGAATGAACAACTGGAAGCAGTGAGCCATAGAATAGCAGTTTAGGAAGATGATTTTTTATTTTTTTTTCAATTTTGTATTATTTTTTGTTTTTTGTCAGTCTGTAATCTGTCAATTATAAAAGAATTTTCTAAAATTCCATGTTACAAAAATAATTTTGAGAAATCTGAAGGTTAAGAATTAAAGATTCTTCCCTTAAGAATCTTTAATCAGCCTTTTGATTTCCCCTTTAAGTGTTCACCATCTGGATTTACTTACCTTGGAGTTAGTGTCTGTGAATCTTAATCACCTTTTTATAAACAAACTCTTATAAATGCTGTTGCAAGAAGTAAAACACATTTTAACTGCCTGATGGACTTTTTTCCATCCACAATGGCCAAAGTTAGTTTGATGAAAATATTGCCAAGGCTTCTTTATCCAATGTACATGCTCCCGCTCTGTATTACAAAATACATTATGATACTGAAAAATCTATTTCTAGATATTTATAGTTTGGGTTGGAAATAAGAGTGAAAATTAAAACTTTGCAATTACTTTAAATATGTCAGGAGCCTTCTTGATAACTTCTTACTTAGGCCAAATATTAAAAAAAAAAAGTTTTTCCCCTTTTTTTTATCAGAAGCTTCAGTCCTCATATCAGTACTGCACTGATAAGATCTTCACTACATGAGAGGGTTACACTAAAACCCAACCATGCCAAATTCTTCACAGAAAACAACACACACCTCAGTTTCCTCATAAGTGTAGCCCTAACATATCTTCTCTGTGCAAATAAATTTAGGAGGTATGGACTCAGTTTAGTTTAATATGGCAGCTCAGAGATTGCACATTTCTGGAAAAATGTTTAAAAAAAAAAGAACTCTGTACTATCCTACATACAGTATGGACATCAAACTGGTACCTGAATTGTTTCTGTTGTGATTCTTACCAGAAGATTGTGATATCAATCCCTTAAAGTATACTGTCATAATGAAACTGCTGCTGAAACTGCTGCTGCTGCTTGCTAGCGGTTGTATTTTATGTAGTTTTGTTTGCCTGTTTGTTTTTATTGGTCATAGTGCACTTTGAAGATGAATAAACTTTACTAAGAAAAAAGGTGAGTTGAGAAAGTAACATATTGTCTGGCATACTCTATATGCTGCTGTTATATACTGTTTAACAAAAAATGGCATTGCTTTGGTGTTGCATGATGGGATTGTGTGACATCTGCAACAAGAGGTCTATTATACTTTCCTGCACATGTTTTCACAATCTCCGACAAATTCCAGTTGTGACTCGGAAATGTAGCTGATGCAGTGCATTGTTTGTAGTTGGTTTCAAGGACTCAAGGCACACTGAAATATGTCATGCTGTTTTATTACACAGTGCTGCTCTTGTTGCTCTTGTCTGCAGCTGATGATGTCTGTTGCTAAAAGTGAAGTTTAAGTATGCATTGTTTGGACCTACCAGAAAATGTCTGGTGTCAAATGTCAGTTTTTCTTAAAAAGTATTACTTATAAAATATTACTTGATTGGTTTTGCCCTAAATTCACACATTTCAAAACAGCTGCATTGGTTGGAAACGAGTAAAGATACTTGTAATGGCCTTTGTGCTGTTTTACCTGGGTTTAACATTGGGCTTCAAGCGTTCCTTTTTTGATTTGATTTCCTTTTGGTGAAAATAAATGATATGGCTTCTTTCTAATAAGAAACTTAACGCCCTAAAAACTGCCTCATCAGAATCACTGCTTTTATTAGTTTTTTCCATTGTATTTGATGAACTTCAGTTGGTCTTTATACATATCATCCTGCATCATTCTCCCTCTCTCTGTCCCCCTCTATGGGAGAGTGCTGCCATGTTTCCATCAGCTCTGTGTGAAATAATAGTTGTCTGGAAATTTCACCCGACTGCCGTCTAGCCCTGGGCCCCCATGGAAAACACTGGAAAGCTTTTAAGAGAATGTCGCAGGTTCAGACAGAGTGATCCAGACCAAAGCAGAGTTTTAACATTACAATATGCACAGCATTTGTACATTTTGTGTACTGTACTGTGTAAAAGTCTCAAAACACCAAGAGCTTTGTGGTTTTTATGTCTGTGATCATTGACATTTGAATTTGAATGATGTGTCTTGAAGTTGGTCGTATATATTAGCAAGCTGTCAGTGAGTTTAACTTATACATGTGTTTTTATAATGCTCAAGCATGTCTTGATTAAACTTGTAACATATACATGAAATAGTAGAACAGACACAGGTTTTCTGTATTTTTTTTATGTTTTCCAATAAAGTGAGAAATAAACTGCATTGTTATTATATCATTGCTAACCAACAAATTTAATGGTGCCCTAAGACTTTTGCACAGCACCTGGCTGGTTTTGAACAGTAAATGTTGTAGTTACACATATGTTGTAGTTACACATATACACGTATATGATGTAAGTAACCTACCTAGGTTATTAAAAGCAGTTTAAATTTTGTGTACAATGTCATTTCAGTGTAGAGGAGCGCAATGATCTCCTGCTGTTCCTCAGGACTTTAAGGACTTTCTGTGACAGATGTGACGACAGGTGCAGAACTTTCCAGCACTTCCAGGTAAGTAAGAAAATTGGCTTCTTCACCCGACCATACCTGCTTGCCGTGCCGTATGACTAGTTCTGTGTTGCTGTCACATGGCACAATGAATATGACTGTAGGCGGGTTAGGTCAGGTTGATTGTTGTGTATGAGTCCAAAAGCATCATCAGTCTTCAAATTCTTCAGTGGGAAGGTCAGATGGTCCATCAGTCACTGTGAGGGGAGGTGGACTTGAAAAGGGATGTCCAAATTGGAATTCGTCATTAACCTTTGCTTGATCCGTGCTGAGTTCCACCCTCATCCATCTTGTCTAAGTAGAGTGCAGAGGGTCAAACCTGAGCATCTGTGTTTGTCAGCTTTAAGTTTTACATTTCAACAGCATTGGGATTCTGACAGTGGCTTTGCTTTCATGTGACTTTACGACCACTTTTTCCCTCCAGCACCACTAAGGTGTTTTCACAGATAACCAGCTTGTACTAAAACACAATATACTATGTATATTGAGGGATTAGAATTTAATTTTCAGTAATGTCTTTGACTCATCTTCAAAGACAATAATGTAGATACATAATATTTAATTAAAGCCTTAAAAGTGTGAGGAGATGAGGAGAGAGAAAATAAAACTTTGTTGGGGGTGGATGTTGATTTTATTAGGTGGCTATTGTTCATATTTGATAGAGAATTTAATGTGATGCAATGGTGTGGATAAACATGATGGAGTCAGATGGGTACAATGGATGGATGTCTGAAGTCATGACATTTCTAACTTATAAATATAGTTCCTGTTTGTACTAGTGTACATCTTTGTGCTTGGTTTGTTCCGTTGTTGCATAATTTGTGAACCATATTTAAAACATAGTTATGATCTCTTTGTTTGTCATCCAAGACACATTGACCTCCCCAAAGACTGCCGCTTCATACAATAGCTTCTGCTTGTAACATGTATTGAAAATAGATTCAGACTGATGAAAGAGTTGGAGATTGCAAATCAATGTATTGGGGGTGAATTAGTGTGGATTCAGTAAAAAGAAAAATAAAAATAAAAAAGAAAACTTTCATAAAGAGCTAACAAAAGTATTGCCTGAGAAACGTATGCAGAGCACAGAACAGACAGAGCTTTATTGATCTATAGAGCAACATTCAGAATAACAAAAGTACAGGCTGAGACAATCCTACCTTTTACTATAGAGCCACAGTGTCCAATTGAAACAGAACATGTTGGAAGTGCTTTAGAAATCTAGCTAATTTTTACTTAGTGTATTTAACTCGAAATTATTGTGGTAATGACGCAAGCCAACATGGAGAAAAAAGATCCAGATAGCTGGGATTTTTTAAATTCATGATTATTCATGTCTCTGCTTTGTCTCATAATCATTTAAGAATTATGTATCTATAATCCCCACCACCACCCCCTGTCCTTATAGTAAATATCAGCATGGGAGTGCTAAAAAATGTCATAGTAAATCAAACTGCAAAGGCAATGTGGAACCTATTCTCCTGTTTACTTTGAGAATGTCAAATTCTGCCAAGTTGGCTGGACTGAATGGGATTAACCCACATTTTCCAAACTGGCCTGTGTGCTCTAAACACATATTTTGCCTTACTTGCATTTTCTTGAATGTTGTTATTACGGAAAATTCCTTTTCTAACTGTTCAGCTAAGGTAGATGGTGTTTTGTATGCTGATCCCAACTATTCAATGCCACACTAACATGAACATGTACTTAGAATAAAAAACAATTTAAAACAAAAAAAGTTCATTTGTAGGCCAGGCCAGGAATTTAAATGTTTTTGTTGGTGGTAAACCTCAACATTTATACGTTAGGCACCGCAGGATGACAGATGATTAGCATATATACATTTACAGTTACAAACCACAGACATTTATAAGCATGTGGCCTGTCGCTGATTTACATTTGTCATACATTTGTTACATTTGATTTACATTTGTAAAGTTCTCTACACACAGACACATTAACTTATGCACTCAGAATGGTGTAATGCAGCTTTTGTGTGAATAGTGTGTCATTAACTATGCTGGTAGCTCTAATGAGTCTCAATTTTTTAAATTACTTAGTGTTGGGGGAATGTACAATATTATCTTTCCTCATGACTTAGTATTCATTCATTCATCATCTGTAATTCTGTTAGGATACTTTTTTTTTTTTAGTAAAAAATAATTTATCAGGGATGTCCCATGGGTTCTAATTTCATAGACCAGGCACAGGGGTGTGTCCAGGCACATTTTGCTAGGCGGGCACAGCCCGGCACAAGTACTCTTCTGTCCCACCTCAGTCCCTCCTACCAATGCAAGTAGCAAAGATAGGGAGAGAAGGTGTGACTGGGTTTAACACAGTGTTCACCAATCAAATGAGCTCCTCTCCTCACCTTTTAAAAGTTTCATTTTCTCATGAATGGAGACAGCAGCATCAGACGGCCAAACTTCTCCCAGGAGAAAACTGGTCATGGAATATATGGTCATGTGAACAGACCTCCATGGGCTGGTGATGCAAAATGTTACCAATATTAATTGATCAGGTTTGCCCTGACATACTGAGAACCGTTGCCCAGTGTAAAAAAAAAAAAACGGTTCAAGGGCTTGGGTACGTGGGATTGAGGTTGGCGTTAGGGGTAAGGTAAACATTTTTCCACTAATAAAGACACTCATTTAGTAACCTATATTTAAACTCCATGTAAAAAAGATGAGTAGTGTGCACAGATCACAAACAAATATGTGTAATGGGGATGAAATCAGAAGCACCTGTGCATAAAGGACGCATTGCCAAGCTCGTGGTCTGGCCCTTGTCACCAGTGTATGCATGTGAAACGAACTTGTCTTACCCAATTGAATTATGATCATTTTGGCATGTAACTCTGGATTACACAAAATCAAAGATGTGAATATGTTTGATTAACCCTCTTCCGGATCCAACCGAGAGTGTGTCCCCAAGCGCGACAAGGAAGGATACTGGCTCAATAAATCAATAAAATTATTGTTAACACCATTTTGTATCATGGGTAATTTTATGTATCTTTAATGTGATTGAGTAAATTGTGGCCAAAAATGTACAAACAGTACAGAGCTTTGCAGCCAGGTGGTCTCTCCTCTCCCCTGCGCTCTACTGCTGTCCCTGCATAGAATGCACTGAATTTTATGAGATGAGAGAAGCCAAACTCACTTTCTGATGCCGAGGCTGTTTGTGGTTGACTGAGAGAGATGTGAAGTTGTTAGTTTGCATAACCATTTCAGCTGTGTTAATGAAATTCCATTACACATGCCAACCGCCTTTGATCTGACATCAGATGTGACGGGACAGCCAATATAGATATAAATGTATGTGCTGATTCAGGCAGTTACCTTAAATAGTGGTTGTTGTGAATATTAATTGCATTGAAATGTGCCTGACATTGTCTAAACTTCACTGTGAGGTTTTGGTGACGTGTGCACACTGTGCGCCAGTCAGCCAAAATTACCACTAGACCGGCTGCGCTTCGCCTTGCGCCGAGAGTAGACCAGGTTGGAGTTGGTGAGCTTTCAGTGCAGTCTTTTTGCCACTTTTCTTTTTCTTCAGCTAGCTAACATGCATCCTCTAAAATAAAAAACAAAATGCTCATTTGGGTGGATATTAAGGAAAAGTCAGTTTTACCAAGCTTCTCAACAATACAAATGTTGCACTCGGTATAGCACCACAGGTGTTCTCCATTTGTTTTGTATATCCACAGGTGAATCCCCTACAAAGCCTTTGGATATATTTGGTAAAGGGTTGATTTGGCTAGGGTTATGAATTATACAGAATAGATATAGATAAATAATATAAAATACATATTTAGTTTTTTATTTGTAGTTTTCAGCTATTGTACATGCTATAGTGAAATTATTAAACACTTGCGTGAAACAGACTCCAGCAATGATTGAAAATTTACTTTTTTTTAAATTTTTTTTTTTTTTTTTATTAAAATATCTAGTGAAATTATTAAACACTTGCGTGAAACAGACTCCAGCAATGATTGAAAATTTACTTTTTTTAAAATTTTTTTTTTTTTTTTATTAAAATATCTTGAAAACATAGCCACATGACATACACATTTGTACATCACTATCTTATTCACATCAGTAATAATTTTATTAAGGTATAAAGTATTTTAATTGGAGGAGAAGAGTTATAGGGACACAAGCCAGACAATTAAAAAGAGAGGAGTAATTTTCACATTACTATAGTTTAGAGATACATTGCTCCCCAGCTCACGTCAAACATTGTCTTAAAATTAAAAAAGAGCAAAGTGAAGGTATGTCACTAAATATTTGAGAAAGTCTGCAGCTGGACAAGTTTATATGGCTGTTACTCTTATTTAGAGGCACTAGTAATGGTATAATTAAAAGTGAAATTAATTCAAACAGAGCAGAGCCCAAACAGTTGTATTTATTTCTATTTTTTTTATACACAATACTTAACAGATTGTCTTGAACTGTCTGTTATTATTTATTAGCTGCTGGATCTAAGATCAATAATCTGACAAGAAAGGAATCTCAAAGCAGCAAAAGATTTATGTAATGAGAAATGTTCACCAAGCTCGCAGGCCATTTTTCTTAAATGCTATCTCAGAAACCGTTTTCTCCTAAGACAAGGCTCAGTTAAAGAAAACAAGACACAAAATTAACTTGCAGGTGCCAAGCATTCCTTTTTGCTGTTGCATCATTTTTTCTACTGTCATCAGGGAGGAACATCTTTTAAAAATATTTGTCTCAGGTCCAACCAAAACATCTATAAATCTGAAACTCTGCTGTGTATGTTAGTGAACTTAATTGCCACAAAGTCACACTCTATTATTGCTGCAGCATTAATGCTGAACTTGAACTTTTTTCAGTTCAACATTTATTACTATACAAGGCTGTTTGTCTCTTTGGCTCCCAACTTGTAGTTATCCACTGCAAAACAATTTGGTCTATTTTAAATTCATTTCACAGATTAAAAAAAAAAACATTGGCCTTTTAGTGTTTTGAGCTGAAATGTAGAAGTAGTTACAAGCAAACCTGTTGACTTTTGACAGCAGGGAGTGTATTATTCAGTGTAACAAGCAGTTTGTATAGATTCATTAATCCATGTAGTACATAAAAAAATGCTGCTTCTCCATGCTTTCACATCATAGTCACCTCACCTGTGGCAATTTCTGAACAGGTACTGTAGACGTCTGTATGAAAACTTCTATATGCTTCAAGCAAAGTGCTTCGTCATATTTGTTAATAGCATCCGAGTGCTGAATGTGTTCAATGTTTTTTGTAAATTGTCCAAAACAGACATACTGAAAAGTCCACTTTTTGTAGTGATCAGTCAAGTAAATGAAGGTGTGTGCTGTGCAAGGATGGAAGGCTACTTTTCACCTTCTTTTTAACATTTGTATCACTTTTTAAAGACCACTGTCAGGGACTGTGTGCCACCATGTCTGTTTTTTCTTGGAAAGAGAGATCAGGAAGCCGTGAGGCTAGCTTTTCACTCTTTTCACTCTATCTTTCAGTTTCAACATTTATAACTAGTAGACAAACTCACTTCACACATAATCAGACAAACTAGGTAGTTTGAAGCATTTTAAGGACTTCACATGCCTTCTCAGGTGGTTTTGCACCATACATTGTGACACTTGTGTAGCTCCCCACAGACTCTCTAGCAGACAAAAGCCAGAGTTAAGATTTTTGTTCAATTCTACATCAGTCCGGTGAGTGCTTTCATTCTGACCTGGCAATATTATTAGCTGTTTGTAGGTTTGCTGAAGTAAGTCATTGATACAATGGCACTAGTGCCCCAAAATCCAGAACATCACAGTATCCCCTTCCCATACATTGTGGGAAAACTGGTCCATCATTGGGGCTACAGTAGAATTTCTGCCTTCTCAGCGGTACTGTCCGACAGGCAGTACCTTCATACAGACAAAGCTGTCAGGGTACTTGGACAAAACCACAGGGTTGCCATCCATACGAACCTCGCTGAGGCTCATTCGTAGATAGTAGGTATCATTAGATCTGCAGAAGGTGTCTTTGTTGACCTCAGTGATGTTGTTGTTCTGGAGGAAATAAAACCAATGTTGAGATATACAGTAAATTTAAGCAGGTAGAGTCACAATGTTAAGGAATGTATTTGGAAGTCATTTTATTTGTATATTTTAGAATACAAACCTGTAGATGTAAGATACGAACACTTTCTGGGATGTATGGAACAGCTTCCAGCTGGTTGTTGGCCATGAACAGGTTCACCAACTTTGTCATTTTCTGTAGGGAAAACAAAGTAATTTGCAGCAGCTATTTGCAAATATATTTATATTATATATTACGTTCCCTTTCAAATATAATACAAGTCTTTCTACCACCCACATACTTTGTGTATTTAAAATATGATATTCTTGGAGCTGGCAGAGCATCATTTTTGTTATTTTGTGAGTTCAAGAATGTACTGGCCTGGACATTGGCATATTTTTCTCGCTGTTGTGTTCTTTTTATTTCCAGGTCAAAGTCTGCTTACACAGAGCACCTTGGGTCCAATTGAATGTACACATGAGACTCTCTACCACATTATCAGGGTGCGTTAGACTGACTGAGAAATTTGACTAACACAAATTTTTTTTCTAACATCATGTAAATGCACTGGCAGATGGTATCTGCCCCTTAGTAGACAGACTCGGTTTGGCCTTTGGGAGTGTGTCAAAAACTGACAAAGCAGTATTCAAACTTAAAACAACATTGTTTTATACAATGTTTTTGTGTGTGTGTGTTTATTACAGAGTTTACCTACTAGTTTATTCCTTAGGTGGAATTTGTCTTGATCTGTTTTAATACTTTGATTTACCCCATCTTCCATTCCACAGTTTGGGTTTGGACATTTCTATTAAGAGGTGATGATGTGTACCTTGAAAATATTAGCTTTGACACCCTTGGTTCTAAGGAGATTGTGGTTGGCATTAAAGTGTTTGAGTTTTGCAGGGAGCATTGGAAGTTTGACCAGTCTGTTCTCGGCCAGAGACAATTCCTCCAACAGGGTTAGCTTAGCAAATGCTCCATCTTCAATCTCTGAAATCAGGTTGCCCGTCAAATCGATCCTCTTTAGAGTCACTGTTGGCAGATGCAAAAAAGCAGCTATTAAGGTCAAGTTAGAGTTGCTTGCCTGTCTCACTTTATTTTCTTGTGCTTCCACATTAATTTGTCTTAAATATTAGTGTCCTGCATTTCTGTTATTAATATTTTTTAGTACAGTTTACACTTCCTTTCCCTGGGTCACTAATCACAGCACCTGCAGGTTTGATCATTTGGTCTTTTTCCCCATTGTTCTGCAAACAAAAAAATATACTCAGTACCCAGCTGTGTGTTGCTAAAGTAAGTGCCTATAGCTGAGGCATCCCTAAATATTTCTGTAGCTTCACAACTGGTTTTTGAATTACTTTTGTTTCAAAGGAATTGAAACAAAAGTGAACATTTTGAGTGAACATTTTGTAATATTGTGAATTCAGTCTTTCAATAGCTTCTGTGTCGTGCGTTTTTAGTGGATTCTGTTACTTATATGTATATAAATATTAATGTTCTAAAGGGTATATTTCCCAACATTTCTCATGTGATAATTTTACTCTAGATGAACAGAGCACACCCCCCCTTTTTGTATTGAAAGTTGGTGCTTCTTGTCATGTGACTGTTTGTTTTAAAATGATATTAGTCTTACCAATTTCAGCAAAGTCTTTGCTACTGATCTTTTTGATCTTGTTGAAGCGAGCATACAGGTAACCTGTCTCTTTAGGCAGCGTAGGGACAGCAGTCATGTCTGGACTGACCTCCTCACAGTACACAGAGCCAGTCAGACATACACACAGCAGGCACGTGGGCAGGTCTGCAACATAATCACATCAAGCCTTCTTTAGAATAACCTGCCACAGTCTTAATTGTATTTGTCAGAAAGAAGCTGTTTAAACTGTACATTACTACAGTTGTAGACCTCTGCTTTTAACAACTTACACAACTCCTTTCAGACTTGTTACACAACCAAAAACCATATCAAACACTTCTTCATGTTTAGTTTGAAAAAATATTGGGTATTGAATAATAATTATTGAATACTGTGGTACAAATATACAATTTTGATGACTAGGAGCCATCCTGCAGAGTTTTGTTACTTCAAATTTTACTCACTATTTTTAAGATTTTGTTTTCGTAGCATTGTATAAACTGGCAGCAGCTTACATCCATAAGTAACATTTCAGTTACTTTTTGCTTTCTGATATCAAAATAGGACTGTTGAATGTGAAAAATGTCAAAATAAATTTGGATGCAATGCATGAGACCAGTTGCTATTCAGGATACCAGGTCATTATCTTACCTGAAGCATCTGCCCCCTCAGGGATTGGACTGTCATCAGGTTCATCAGCAGAAGGCAGGTCCCTCTACAGGAAAAAACATGGTATTTTCATATAGTGCTCAGCTCATTGGTCAAAGCCAAAACACTAGAAATGAGACGTTTAGGAGATCACTTTTCGAAAATGCCTACACATAATATTGATTCATATTTTGGGTAAAGATTAAATAAAATCTTGTCAGTGTCTGTGCTGAATTCCTTGGTCTGGAGTAAGTAACTTCTGCAATAAACAAAAGAACTTTTTATTTTCCTAATTCATTTACACTCATCTAATTGTAGCTCAGTCTCTCACTTCTCACTGTTTCTTCTCGCAAACACAGTGGAGCAGAGGAAAGGTTGTTTGACAGCTTATTATTTTGAATACAATAAATCTTTCCAAACTTTTTTCAAGGGTTATACATTCCCCTCAAACATAAGTTGGATAAAGTCTACCTCAAATGTACAAAAGTCAAGCCAAAATATATATATATTTTTTTTTTTTTATTTTTGTAACCTGTTGAGATTTGCAAGAATGCTGGCAGCTTGTCTGCTGATTGTACAGGTACCCACAGGTAGGAGCACTCCTGCTTTTACAGCCTTATCATGACAAGTATTGGGGGACAGTCTTTCACTCATCTTTGCTGTCACAAAGGAAATTGTCCTTGTTTATGACTAATATAGATGCCAAAATAAACAATTTCTGATTACATACTTAAGCTCCAAATGTAAGTAATACAAATTTATTTATTCATAACATTGTACTAGTTTACCATGTATTTTACATAACTTCATACATTTTATTTCAGAATTTGCATTTAACTTTGCCCTTTTATACATGTTAAGATACTGGTAAGTTTATCAGAGGTCACTATCATATTCAGGCTTCACCCCTCCTTGTTAGCAAATGTTTCACTACAACCGGTTATAGCTTCTAAGCTTTTCTAGGGGAACATCTGACTCGATGCACACATCCATAAAATCCCAGAAAAGTTTTCATTTTGAATCTGCCAATGTGCTTATAGCTGTAATTGTGCTTTGTAGAGGCATGCTCCTGTTAGCATGCTGTTTTTCATTGTTCTTCTGAGCTTTAGAAGCTAAGTGGTCATTGCACATGCTTTTTAAGGCTTCAGTTGACTGTGTGCTTGCAGAATTTACAAAGCAATGTATCACCTGACTCCGCTCTGAATTTAGAAGTTTGTTTTGGATTTCATTATGGCTGCTTAGATATTGTTGTGAAGGGAAGCTTGGCTGGTTCCACAAGCATAATGTTCCCCCCTGGAATATTGTCCTGGCAAAAGATTCTAACCTCTCACAAAAAAAAATGAATTTCAGTCAAATCACTGCAAAGTCCTCTAGATTCTTTTAGGGCTGTATATGATCAGTGTGAAGCTGTTAAAGCTGTTTTGTCTGCAAATAAATTCCAAAACCCTTAAAGACAGAAGCAGGTTTCTGTGTTCTGGCAATGGTGTGTTCCAGTTGGACTTCCAACTCAGAAGGTTGGAGCATGCCAACCATGACACGGGATTCCAGAATGGCTGCTGCTCGTACAAACACTGCTAGAATCACTGTTGATTGCAAATCTCCCATGATTTGTTTCACAGTAAATCACACATCTGCATTATTCATCTTTTGCTCCAGATATACAGTAGAAGTACACTGTTATGTAACACAGTCATTACCAGGAATTTGTACTTGGATGTATTTGATTCGCATGTGCTTTTCATTCTTGGACAGTGTTCTCAAAAGAGTTGTTGGATGCTTTTTCTGCAAATATTTAGCCTTATTTGACTGTGTCCAAGGGTCACTTGTTTTTGAATCAAGATGGCGCCGGTATGTGTGGCTGACCGTCTAAGTCTGTCTCTGTGTTTCACAATTTTGTTGTTTTTGACCATGTCACTCCTCAAATCGTCTCTACTGGTGTATGATCGAGAAACTCTCCTGGATCTTCAACTTGCTGCCAAGGATCTGGTCCCAATGATGGACAGAAAACTTTGCCCCTGTCCTCCTGTCAGGGAATCCTGGCTCACCTGTATCCTCAGATCCACCCCCCCAGCGTAAGCGTCACCGTCATCGCGGTAAGTGTAATGGGTGGCTAGTGAAGCTCAAGGTTTGCCTAGCACACTCTTCCGCTGCTTCCAAAATTGATCATGGATTACTTCCTCGCCTCGCTGTGTCCTGGCGTTCCCTGGATCCCATTGATGCCTGTCTAATACCGGTGACCGGCTTGGATGAGGGTTTCCGCCGCCGCCCCTGCCCTCCCCGACTCCGCCGGCGCGAGATGAATCTCCACTTCCTGAGGCCACTGCACCAGGCTCCCCGGTCCAATGTACGACAGGTCCCAATCCCTGCCAGGGTTGGCCTGGTAAACTCTAGATCACTGGCGAACAAAACTTTTTCTTCAGGTGTGACAGAGATGTGGCTAAGTGTTGGTGAGTCTATCGCTCTTTCCGAGCTTTTACTGGGTGGTTGTGGTTACTTTAACTCCCCACGAACGTCGGGCTGAGGAGGAGGAGGAATGCATTCTACCATCTTCCTTCTCCAGCTTTGAAATTACTTTATTTGAGGTGGGTTGCTCTGACCCGGTCCTGTGCGTCGTCATCTACAGACCTCTAAAATTTCTTTAAATGACTTCTCTGATTTTTTTTGGCTGAAATTATTCCTAACTATGATCGGGTTCTTATTATTGGTGATTTTAATATCCATGTGTGCTGCCCTGATAAGCCACTGGTGAAAGACTTTTTAGGCCTTATTGACTCTTTTAGTCTGGTTCAGTCTGTGTCTGGCCCCACACACAATCATGGACACACTTTGGATCTTGTTCTTTCACATGGCCTGCCTGTGTTGAACCTGGATATCTCCGACAATGTGCTCTCTGATCACAAGACTGTATTATTTCAGGTTGAGTTATCCTGCACAACATTTAAAACTCGTGCTCCTGCTCGACAATGTCAAATTCTTAACCGTTTGGCTGCTGCCCAGTTCTCTGCTGCTTTTAACCACTTCAGTGCCCCTCCGTTCTCAGTTCTGTCTGATACTGAAAAGCTCAGTGCCTGGTTCTACTCCTCCTGCCAAACCATTTTGGACTCTGTTACTCTGTTAAAAACCAAGCAGCCTAAACTTAAACCTGAGCCTTGGTTTAATGACAGAACTTGTGCTGTCAGACGGGAGTGCCGAAAAGCTGAACGCAAGTGGAAGAAGGACAAACTGCAGGTGTCATTTCAAATTCTGAAGGACTTCTGGCACCATTACCACAACACTATAAAAGAGGCTAAAAGGGAATATCTATCGAACATTATCTCATCCAACCGCCATAATCCATGTGTATTATTTAAACAATTGACTCTGTTCTTAATGTCCAACAGGCTGTCTGTTTCGAATCCTCCCTTGAATTGTGCAATAATTTTCTGAAGTTATTTATTGAAAAGGTTTCTACCGCTAGGGTGCTCATTTTACCGCCTGTTTCTGAGCCCGCGGTCTATGTTCCTTGTTCTGCTGTCTTCAGTCATTTTGAGCCTGTGAGTCTGTTGATATTAAAGTATGTGGTTAGCCATATCAAACCTTCAGGTTCCCCTTATGATGCAATTCCTCCTCAGTTATTTAAAGATGTTTCCCCTATCATAGGTCAGTCAGTTTGTGCCATTATTAACAGCAGTCTGTCTTCGTGTGTGGTGTAAATTTTAAACATGAGGTGGTACAACCTCTGATTAAGAAACCAGGTCTTGATCAGTCTGTGTTGGCTAATTTTAGGCCCATTTCCAAGCTGCCGTTTATCTCTAAAATTTTGGAGAAAATTCTTTATGGTCAGCTGAAGTCTTTTCTGGACGAGCATGATATCCTGGAGGTTTTTCAGTCTGGTTTCAAAACCCTGCATAGCACAGAATCAGCTTTATTAAAGGTTTTTAATGACATCTTACTTCTGATTCTAGTGACTATGTTATTCTTGTCCTGCTTGACCTTACTACTGCTTTCGACACAGTGGACCACACCATATTACTATTGCACTTACAACAGCTAGTGGGTATTTGTGGTACTGCCTTAGAATTGGGTCCTATCTGGCAGATAGAACTATGTGTGTACGGCTTGCTGATTCTGAATCCTCCTCTGCTGCCCTGTCATGCGGGGTCCTGCAGGGCTCAATTTTAGGACCCATACTCTTTTCATCCTTCTTCCTTTGGGGTCCATTCTTAGGAAACTCTCTCTTCTCTCTCTTCTTGCATGTCTTGAGGAGATTAAAGCTTGCATGGCCCTGAACTTTTTAAACTTCAATGAAAGGAAGAGGGAAGTGATGGTGTTTGGACCCTTAAATGGTCTTGCAGAGCTGCTTTATCCGTATACTCCTGTCCGGTCTTTGAGGTCAGCTGATCAGCTGCTCCTACAGATACCCAAGTCTAAACAGAAGCTTAGAGGGGACAGAGCTTTTTCTGTTGCTGCACCTAGATTGTGAAACAATCTTCTTTACATATTAGTCAGGCCCCTTCTGTCTCTATTTAAAAAGCATCTTAAGACCCATTTTTATTCTTTGGCTTTCAACCCAGTATGAGGCATTGATTTTACCAGTTTTATTGTTTTTATGTTTTGTTTGTGTATATATGTAGGTGCGTGTGAATGAGAGTGAGAGAGAGAGAGGTAGTATGTGTGAGTGTATATATATGTATGTATATGTATGTATACATGCATGTTTGTGTGCATATGTGTGTGTATATAGTCAATTTCACCTGCTGCACGTGCGCTCTACGGTGTTTTACTGTTCTGTCTACCTTTTAGTATTTTCTTATAATATTTTTATTTTATTTATCTCTAATGTACAGCACTTTGCTTCATCTGTTGCTTGATAAATAAAGTTGGATTGGATTGGATTCTGCAACTCAAAGTTCAGAGCAAATGAACTGAGCAAAGTGATGTGCCTTAAAAAATTAAGGAGGCTGGTGCAGTCCAGCCTCTTTTAGGTTATTTCATTATAAATAATGTTAAATAAATATTTTATTTTATTTTTTGTTTCTTTCCTTCATACTCAAAATGACCAATGGGCAGTAAGACTTGGGTTCTGCGAAGTAGGAGACAATGTTAAAAAGAGTGGATTTATAGTTCTGTGCGTTCATCATACCTGACCACAGAAGCTTTCAGACTTGTGGAGTTTATTAGGGATTTTATGCTTCAGCATCAATAGTTGGAAAATACATTTCTTTAAACTGTGGTAACGTGGGTTCAAAATAAACCATTAATCACCTAGGCTCAATCGTTATCTTTAATCATAATCCTGTTGAAGCCGCACAAAATATCCCATGGAGAAAAAAGGCGAACCTTAAGGTACAATTTCAAACTAATTGTCTTTTGCTGAAGGGAACAAAAGTTTACACAATATATCTAAAAACTCATCCACAGTTGTAAATTTTACCAGCTGCAACAATATGAGGCCTCTCTCTGAGGGACATAATCCTCTGTAGAAAAACAGCTGCAGTTTTCACTCTTTAAAACTGAAGTTGTTTTGTAGCCATATTCTCTTACACTTATTTCTCTCCATTGCATTCTCTGGGTTGTTGGAGGGTTTTGTGTTTCCTTTAACAGTATCCCAAAGGATGAACTAGACCAAAGTTTGGTTTTGGTGCATGAAAATTAAGTGCTTCTCCAAATGTGTGGCTGGTTTAGACACAGGTTGTTTCAGGCTTTCACTTGTCTGGTGCAAGAACAAGTCAAATATAGCAAGGTGTGTAAAAATGCGTGTGTAAAAACAGCTTAATATTTGTAATCTTTATCTACATACACAGAATTGTGTATTTTAAATTTTGCTTTTCTATTTTTATCTCAATAGCTCACCTTGAGTTATTATGTAACAATGACAATCAATTGTAAAGGTTGTCTTTTTAAGCAGCTGTAAAGGTCTTAAAAGTTTAGTATTGACACTGTTAGTTGAGAACAAACCAGAAAAATCTACCATATTTTAAGGTAGTATAGTATAGTAATCAAACAGAATTTGCTTCTAGAAAAGAAAGGTATGAAAAAGAAAGTGCTTACCCTAACCCTCCTTGATTTTAAATAGTCAGTGAAGTGTCTGCTCAGCTCCTTACTAGGTAGAGATCCTGGTATCAGCTGTGATTCCCCATTGAACCGTTGGGCTGAGGCTGCCAGAGTCATCAGCCATGGTACAGTCATACAGGTAAATAAGAAAGTCTTCATACTGTCCAAAGCAGTTTGATGTTGCCACACCAACTAGCCTTGAAGCCTGAGTTTGGGTTAGCAGATGCTCTCACCTCTGTTGGGATGTGTCAAATGTCTGTATTTAAAGGCTGAACCAGTAGCTTCCAGCAGACTCTTAAAACAGAGTTTATAGAGTAGAGCACTTAACCCTTACCTGACCACCCACCATTCATCAGCTGTGAGAGGGAAAGACACAAGCACAAACAAGAAACACAGAGGCAGCCAGGCACAAAAAACATGCACATATGGAAAAAGTTCATGTCCAAGTGAGGATAAAGTGTCATTTTTTTTTTCACTTTTTCCCCAAAAATGTGGTCTGGGGGAAAAACGCACTGTAAAAACTGCTGTGAAAGCAGTGTAAGTGTTTTGTCAGGAGGAATGTCTGTGGTCTCTGCCCAGCCACTCAATAATGGCTCATAATTACCAACCAGTCTTTCATTAGGCTGTATGAGTTTTTTTTTAATTATTTGTTTTTATTTTATTTTTCATACTCTTTGAGTTGTTGGTCAGTCAACACATTTAGCAATTAAATCTATGTAATATTTCCTGGGCTTATTAGTAGTCAGGTATGTCTTACTTTCTGGACCATTTAGCTTCAATTTACAATTTTAAATCAATTAATTTCACTTGTTTGGGAAAAGCAGTGCCTCTTAGCTAAAGTGATAACAGTAGAAGTGCATAAATAGTTGCACTGGCTTAAATGCAGATTAAATTATATTCTGTAAAATATAATTTAGCTTGCTTTGGAAGGTTCTGATAGCCACTGGTGTTCTAGTGTAGCTTTAATGAGGGCTGAGTGGACCTTCAGGGATTTTTGAGGTGCAGTGTGGTTACAGTGCTTCCTTTAAATATGTTGTCATTGTTTCTTTTCTTATTACTATGTGCCCTCCAACAGTTGCATACTCATTTGTTTTACTTTTCTCAAGTTAGATTAACTTAGATTTCTATTTTTGGCAATTGTTTTATTGTAGCTCTGTGAGTAGTGCTTTTTGCTCTGCTGTCACTCTCTCACCATCAGTCACACTTGGACTGGCCATTGTCAGCACCATGAGAAGACCTGTATCAGTCCTCAATGGGCAGACACAACTTCTGTCCTGAATAAGAATGTTGTTCAAAGGTTTTGTGTTTTTAATCTCTCTATTTTGCATCTAACTATGTGTTCATTTTCAGTTTATTGTGTTCAATGTGTTCAATTTCAGTTTATTGTCTGACATAAAGGGATGGATGACAGCGCAGGGGTTTGCACTGGTGCCTCACAGCAAGAGGGTTTGACCAAAGCTTCTCTGTGTAGAGTTATTATGTTCTGTGTGTTTGTGTGTACTTGTATTTGTTACCTCTTTAGGATCTTTTCTGGCATAAACACCGACCTTGTCAGGACCACCAGTCTTCATAGAGACCAAATCCTGGTCCTAATGAGGCAGAACCTAATTTTTGAGGAACTGGATAAGATTAGAGCAGAGCTAAGATTTGAATTGTGGTTGGTTTAAGGTTAGGATATAACATTAATGGTTTTGGTCAAGGAAAGGGATAGTGCTCTGCATTGACTTCCATTCATTTAGACAGCCTAAACAGTCCCTAAAAGGATCTTGGGTATTAAGGATAAAAGTGCTTCCTGTACCATGTCACCATCACTCTGCCTAAAAAAAAAAAGTTTCCATTAGATGTTGACTTGTCTCACGTCATCAGTCTCTGGCTTTGTGTTGGGCATGTTAAAGGTCAATGTTTGGAGAAACAGGCCTGGATATTGGCCAGTCATATAAACCAGGTACTTCTTAGATTTAATGGTTTGGCAGTAAATCTACACTACATTTTAAATAAAATGTAGTGTGAAATATTGTAGTGGACTTGCTAATGAATGATTGAAAATGCATCCAAAGGTCAACCAGTTCTCAGCAGTCTGAGTGAACTACACAAGAACAATGATTCCCGTGTTGTGAACATGTCCCACATGTTGTGAAAACATTTTGGATGAGTTATATCTCAGATGGTGATCTCTTTTAATCAAGTATTTGCAATGTTTTAATATGTATCAGACCCCTATGGCCCTGGGTTTCAGAAGAGTTATGAAATTAACTGTACAGACTGTGACAAATGAATAAATAATATGAAAATAAACACAAGAAAAACCTGCCAGAAATGAATTAAAAAGAGGATTGCTGGAGCTGGCAAAAAGAGAAGCATGGGAGAAGTTTCCAGAGCAGAAAGGCCAAGAGATTCTTAGTAATAAAAATGACAGTCTTTTCACTCTATGTATTTAACAGCTGCTGAGGTCCAGCTGTTCTCAGGTTGATATCAACCTTGGTTGTCAAATCATGGGATGTTGGACTTCTCTAGAGCAGCTCCTAAGAATGTGCTTTGTGTTTTGTGTTGTCCCTAGCTGTGGGTAAAGTGAAACGTCAAGAAACCGTATTTCTCTATAAACAGAGTGAAAGAGCAAAGACTGGGGTTTACCAGTAAGACACCTAAATAGAAAACATGTGACTATTCCAGTCTTCAAGGGGGAAAGGAAAAAGAAAGGGGCCCAGATATAAACATCCAAGGAACATGAGCCCCAGACTGTTACAGGTGTGTTAGCAATTATGAACACCTTTAAACTTTTACAACTCTGGGAAAAGGGCCAGCAACTAGAGAATGTTTTTACTGTCACAAATTTTTTGTACCAGAGTTTAGCTGTCAGGGTGGTTTCGCTAGTATTCCACTGCACAATAAGAGAAAGTCAGTAGAGAAAGCCACCCTGCAACAACACACTAAAGACAAATTGCTGTCATGTTGATTAGCTTCATGTGTCCCTGTTAACATGAGTGAGCCTTTAATAAAGTTTTACACCTAGACAGGGTGTAAAATATGCATTAAATATGATGACTTGGATGTGTTGTTTTGTGTTTCACAAAGTTAAACCTTACGTGCTATTTGTTGTGCACAGAAATGATGGTCAGTTGTTGGTCAGATATTCAGGCCACCGAAAAAGGCAGATCCTCCACTATTTCTATGTAGTGGAGCATTGACTGCTTATATTCATGCTGATCTTGATATGGAGTGATGACCAGCAAACTATATTTGACAGCACACAAGAGTTTATGCTCTGACAAGGAGTACAAACAAATTTAATGATATAATTTATTACCTCTGCCAAGGAGGTTATGTTTTTGACAGCATTGGTTTGTCTGTTGGCAAAGTAACAAATTATGGATGGATTTTGATGAAATTTTCAGGAAAGGTGTGTAATGGGACAAGGAAAAGATGATTAGATTTTGGTGGTGATCCAGATCACATCTGGATCCAGGAATTTCTTGAAGCATTATTTATATTTGTGAGATTTGGCCATTTTCAGCATTTGTGTATGTAACTCCACAATAAATGGCCAGGGTGCTTGGCAAAAACAGGATAAGGGCACACTATAATCAGTTAACTTATAAGGGTCCATGATAAACTAAATGGAGAGGAATCACAGCTGTAGATATTGTTTACACAGTTTTGTACCTTTGTTCCAGAGAGATTATATTTACTGGTTGGTTCAGTTTCTCATAAACAGTGTTTCCAGTAAAAATAAACAGCTGTTTTCAACAAATAATTTCTGATACACCCAATGTAAACTAATTAAACAAGGAATAGCCAGATGTGTGTTCTTAGGAGTCACTGGTGTTCAAATCAGTGCTTGTTAATATTTTTGTGTCTTGTCAGGTTGGGAATCAAAGCATACCTCATGATACCATACACAATACATGTTCCCACGATATCAATAATATCACAATAAAATTCTGTGATAACCAATATTTTGTAGACAATCATAAAACAATACATCATGATATCTGTATAACTGAAGAAAAAAAAATGTCTGGAAAAAATTAAAAGTACGCAATTTCTATATTCACAGCATAGATAACAAAGTGCATAAAGTTTATGTACTGAACGTGGGGCATCTCGTAACATAGCTGTCTCCAACATTATCATGCTGTAAACTCCCACTTCTTTGGTTAGGAAACTTCCACTCAACTTTCCCTTATTAATTTGAACAGTGCAACATCAAGTAGCAGTGCCTGGCAAGTGATATTGGCAGGTACTGTTTACTTCAAAGCTCATTAATTTGTTATTTAAAATATCTGTTTTCCCTGGCTTATTGATTATCATATTGCATGAGTAAGGAAGACAGTATATCACCAAATCAATATTTTGACCCACCCCTAGTGTCCTTTTTTTTGTCCCAAATCACTGCTATTCAAAGCCATGTTGAAGAAAGCTTATTAGCCTATTAGCTGAACAAGGCACCTAAGCCCCTGCTGTTCCCCATCTGTAGATAAGTGCTGCCCACTGCTAATGTGCCTGGTTTGTGTTTGTTCACCACTAGTGAGTAAAAAGGATGGGTTAAATTGAGTGTGCAAATAAAAGTCATTTTAATTCTAAAATGTGATGGAGCTTATGCATGTGCCAAGCCCCCATTAAGCACTACTTTTACTGAATAAGCAAAAAGTTGTGAAAAGAACAATGATACAGTGGATCAATGAGAGTTCCTAGTCATGCTGGGCACCAAACGGCAATACAGGAAAAACAAAAAGTTCTCCTACCAGCCTTTTCAAGTGTATCCTCTAATATGAGTAATAAAATGTAGTCGTTTTCCCCTAATGCCAAGCCCCTTCAGTTGCAGATCTACTGAATCATTGTTGTCATGGTCACAATACAGTAATACTACAAATGTTATTAAAAGGGTCATAATGTGATTAGATTTATGTACCCAAATTTCTTGGTTGAGTTTGAAAGAACATGTTTGTGTGTTACAATGACTGCTTTGTTCAGGATGGATAATTAATGTGCAATTTCAAACAATATTACATAAGATGAGTGAGTGAAATTAACATCCTTACTGTGAAATTATAATACCAGTCAATGTGATAAATTTTCTCAGATGTCCACCAAATGATGTTTCTTCAAGAAATGTGTTTTTGACACATTTTTAGTTTTGTGTTATTGTCAACTGTTTTTTTTTTTCCTTTTGGAAGTAGACCCTAGTTCAGGAGAGGTATTCTGTTTTCTTGTTAACTGTAGGTGTGAGTCATTTTCCTTATGCTGGGCCTTGGCTCACATACTGGCATTCGGCCCTGGAATTCAGTCCCAGAGGATCAGAGGACGAACTGATGGTTAAAGGAGAACAAATGAAGCCTCCATACGGAGACCACCAATTCTGTTTGAGATTATAGCCCTCTGTTTTTAATTTCTGCAACATTTTATATTTAAATATTTTTCTCCAAAGCTCACAGTAAAAAGAGACTTGCATTGTTTTTGATGACATATGGATTATGTCTTCTATGCCATATATTGTACTTAATACACCTAAGTTACATCATTGGCTGTCCAGTCAAGTTTGCATTTAGATTTCTTTTACATTTGTGAACACATATGTCAGAATTAGTGGAACCGGATATTATAAAAAAACTTTAATAGTTCTCCAAGCCTGGAAATTGTTGTCCCAACTAGGAGGATAACAATTTTATTCAGCTCTCTAATGGTAAAAAATGTATTGGGGATGGGCCGTTAGTTTTGTTCATGCTGAAATCCAAACACCAAATTCTAAAAGAGAGTCAGAAGAGGCTCCTTTTTGTGACGTAAAGGAGTACAGGAAACCTTGACAGTCAAAATAAGCTCATGCTGGTCCTCAGGATCTATTAAACTTCATGGATGGATTGTATGTTAAATGCACATAAACAGCTGTTCACTTCTTAAATGCTAAACAGTGGTAATAAGCAACCACCTGGGGTGTTAATGTTGAAGTTTAGTTGGGAAAGCAGACTCTCATTACTCTCTTTCATGTATTAAGATCATTAGGTTTGTTGGGGAGTGGTGATGTCATTAGCACAGAACTGTCATTAATCTTCATTTATCATGTATGACAGTCCAACCTTTTTGCAAAATAACAAAAAGTATCTCCAAGTATTCATAAAACTTGGCCTAGTTATGGACTGTTTACCAAATGAACAAGTACATATTACCAATATATGAAATGTCCCAAAACACAGCTCTCAATATGTAGGTTTACCAACACTTAGATTAAATTGTTGAGTAGCAGACAGATATCAGAAAGATAATAATAATTTAAAAACATTATAAACAGGTTTAAGGCTTAAACCCATTAATGACCTGGAAAGAATCACATACTGTTGTATCCTCAGTAGCATGGCCATTTTATTGGAATCAATCTGCAACATTTTTTGCAAACATTTGTAGTTACTCCTTTAAAACCCATTTTATGACAAAGTGACTGGTTTTGATTGATCAACAGCCTAGTAACCATCTAGGAAAACATGGTCTTGGTAAGACTTTCTGATAAAAAGCAAATAATTTTGTTTCTAGTGAGTGTTGGTATCGTGATGATGGTGCCTGCTGGTACTAAACTGGAAGAGACCGGTTCTGATGAAACTGTCAGTAGAGACATGACAATTTGGACTAGACCAGAATAAGACATACGGAGAGTATTATTGGCTGACTGTGTTCCAGTCTACGGTGGTACTGGATAGTTGCTCCCTGTTCTCTGGTGACTACTAAATTTGTTATCCCAGCATTTTCCTTCTCCTTACAGACATAAAGTAAAAGATGGTTTAGTGTTGGCTCAAATGTGATTCACACTGAGTTTTAATCAATTTTAGATGCTTTATCAGTTATTCAGTCGAGCCCTTGATTATTTTTGTGACCTGCTTGTGTTTTTAAAGTTTTTAGACTGATTCATTTGTTTTCAGACCAAACATTTACCATCTTTATCAGTTTGAATAAAAAGGCTTACTTATAACCTGAAGGAATTATGTCTTGGTTGGATCTTGCTGAGAGATGAAACAGATGTTGCACAGACCAACATGTGTTTTCAGGTACTATATGTAATTGTTGGACATTAAACTGCGGAAAATGAGATAAATCTTTGTTGATGGAAATATTCAGGGTAATGGGGAGTTTACATGATATCTTACATGATTTTTGTAATTTTAGATGATTAAATAATCAAACCAATTTCTCTGGTTAAGTTATTGTTTAAGTTGTGTATTTTTGATAATTTCACAGTTATTTATCAATTAACAAAGCAACTGCCAGTTAATTTTCTGAAGACTGAAATTTGGAATACCAAAGCAGCATGAACTTCTTCAGGTGTTTCTTGGATCTATTGTAATATTGCTCCATATTTTGGAGTGGACTGACATACGGTACAGTGTTGGACTGTTAAAATGATATATTGTCCTTTCAGCAGATGAATCATACTTTTCCAGTGGTACAGTAGCTTACCCTGTCTTCTCCTTACTACAGTTACAGTTCATTTATATTATTGTTTGTGGTTTAAGTCAATGTATTTTTCATTCGTTTGTGGAGGCAGGGGAATTCTGGGAAGTTCCCATGTTAATGTAATTATGTGTCTTTAATAAGAAATTGTGGTTTTGAATGTTTCTCTCAGTGCTAATTCTGATGAGGAGAACATGAATGTCTCCTGAGCTGTACACTCCATCTGGATAAAATCTCTTTTTATTGGACTGCTCTTCAAAAACTCTGGCTTAGGGATTGCTGCTGGCTAAAATAACTGTCTGTGATTCTATCTGTGACTCTAGGTCTGTCCTTGTCTTTCTCTATCCATCTCATTTCTGCTCTCCTCCCCAAGTTTGGGCGTTCATTAATTATACATCTAACTCTTATCTCAGGTGTTAACTGTAGTGCAGAATATTTTAACTGAAAAATACGTAAGGACCTACAGAAGATTTAGCAGTAGATTATTGAGTTGGCATTCATGCACATCAATTGGAGATATAAAAAACAGCAACTTCACTTGGGGACTTGTGGATGTGCAACGTAGACTGTGGTTTTGAATGAGTTGCTCTTGAGAACCCAACCCTACATCTACTTTTCACCTGTACTTGTAAGGTGGCAGTGAATAACCCAAGTATCAATAACAAGTATCTTTTACTCTATGTTGGCTTACTATGCATATTGGAGAACACTACTGATAAACTAAAATACATGTACAGCTTTCACATACACAATCACTAATAATCAAACATATGATGGTAACCAACTTTAGCTCAAGTTTTTTAATAAGACAGGGAAAGAGCAAAGGTTCATTTAAAGGATTTTTACCTGAAAAAAGCTTGCAATTTCTCTTTTATTGTGTGTGTTAGTTTTTGGCAAGAGTTTCATATTCAGTTTTTGGCTTCTTTCCTGTTCACACTACCCTCTAATCTCACAGAACAGCCATACACATCTCAGCATCACCTCATAGTTGTGCATACTTCATTGTTTGGCAAATTCACTTTATTATTTGAAAACAAGGCCCATCCTGAATAATTATTGCTGGCACCACTTGGTTGCTTTCCTTATAACTGAAATTTGCAATGTTCTGCAGTCCTGATAGAAGTTATTCAGTTACTGTACTTACCTACATTACCATTTCATATCACCATCACATATGATTTACCTTATTGAAAGTTGTCATTCACATAGCTTTGACCATTACTGTACACATGCAAAGTTAGTTGCTTGTTGCTACTTGTTGCAACAGTTAGTTGCAACAAGTAGCTGTAGTTTCTGTCCATGAAACATTTTCAAAATAAGCACATCATATATTGTTAATTGGTTTATGTTTGTAAATCATGTTTGTAAATCTCTCAGCTGACTTTATTATCAAGTCAACTTTTAAATTAACTTGATTTTTAATTAGTCAACAGATGTGGTTTTGCAACTTTATTACTTTTACCTTGGATGTTTATTTGAGTCTTGTGATGATCTCAATTACATCTGCACTCTTTTATTCTGTCTCACCCAGTCTCTCTCTCTCTCTCTTTCTCTCTCTCTCTCTCTCTCTCTCACCCACACACACACATTCATAATGGGCCAGGTTTTTCCACCCCAGAGCCAGACGGCATTTGGCGTGGTGTCCTTGTTGCTCATTTTTCATGTCAGTCTTTTCTCTGGAGAAAACATCACTGCTGAGATTCTCTCACAGGAACAAACAGGCCTTTCATTCTTCACCTCAAAGCATTTTAAATTCACTGGCTTCATTTAGCCTTGGCACTGCTCTACATGAGTTGGTTGTGTATGTTTCAGTTGTGTGTGTGTGTGTCTGTTGGGACAGTGAATGTGTGTTGAATGAGAGCTGACAGACTAATTTTCTCCAACTTTTGAGTTTCTATGCTGTGATGTTGGCATTTCAATGGGTTTGATTTTTCTCAGACAGGGTCCACAGACATCTAGGGAGACTGTGTGAAACTTATATCAATAACGTTATTTTTATGCTTCATAAGGGTCATTTCAATTACATTTTAAAGGTGCAATAGCTAAAAAAGAAAATTTTTGATTTTGTGTATAGTTTTGATTTATTGATCAGTAATCCGACAGCAGAAATATACTGAATAGGGATAGCAGGATACCACTTTTTGTGTTCAATATCTCAAATTCGAGTATCTGCCGATACTGAAACAGTCATTTTAGACCTTTCAAACCATGTAGCTGTTAACAACACATGTGCCACTTCAAAGATATTTTTACAGTTTGTGCATAGTAAAGCATGCGACATAGAATGCTTGGATTTTTTTATATTTTTATATCTGATATCCAGTGAGTTTGACCAGTATTGCACCCACAGTGAATTGTCTCAAAGGGCAATTGTATTACAACAATCCCCAAGACCATACATATGTATAAGTTGCAATAAAGTAGTGTTTCCCAGCCCTGGTCCTCAGGCCCTCTAATCTGCATGTTTTAGATGTTGCCCTGCTCCAGCACACCTGATTCAAATGAATGGGTTGTTATCAGGCTTTTGCACAGCTTGATGATGAGCTGACCAATTGAATCAGGTTAGTTGGAGCAGAGCAACATCTAAAAAATGCAGGTTAGTCGGCCCTGAAGACCAAGACTGGAAAACACTGCAATAGGGGAACAAACAACAGAGGACCATGCAAGAGTTGGCTGTGTCAGACAGCAACAGAAAGAAAAATAAATAATGCTAAGTGGCACACCAGTGCCCTTGTGAGGCCTATTTAGGCACAAGTTGAAGTGCAGACAGTGCAATTTAGAGGGCAATGATAAATAAATAAAATTCCTATGAGGACTAAAAAAAATTTAAAAGGTAATTCCCTGAAGGTGCTGTCTTAGCTGGGATGAAGGCCTTAAGGTAGTGGTTTGTTTTTGTGGGTGGAGCAATAAGATGCCAACCTGTGGGCATTATTTTGAATTTAGTGGTCAGACCATGGTTGTGTTGGTCAATAGTGCTCTCTGAGTGAGAGATGTATATCCAGCTTCCCCATAGAGGGTAAGATGTGGTGAGATCAAGTGCAGTTACAATGTATCTTGTCTTCCTCTGCAATACACTTGTTCATACTGCTGTATTTCATTTTTGCGATTAACCTGACAGATTTTGGATATATTCCTCCTTTTAATCCCAGTTAGAAACTTGAATTCATTATTTCTACTCCTCATTCATACCAATTCAATGCAGCATGCCAGATTGGCAGAAAGAAGCAGAATAAAGAGTGTAGCAATTCTCCACATTCACAGGTAGGTTCAGATACTGATTCTAGATTTTTGTATTTAAGTACTAAATGCATGCTGAAAATCAAAATAGAATCTCAACTGTGAAGTGAAAAAGGAACTCAACAGGTTGCACCTGAAGTGGTAGTAGTTTGCTGCTAACTCAGTTTGCCCATGATAGTGGACATTTCAAAGTCTCACTTTCATATCTGTTTCTTTAAACTACTTGACAAATTAAAGTCTTTTAATTTGTGGATATATGTATGTAGTAGTGGAAGTATGAAAATTAATCTCTGACACTGTTCTTAGTGGAAAGAGTTATAAGGTAGTGTGATATTTCAGTGGCCTTGGATTCATCAGTTGTAGTTGTAAGTAAGTGACTGATGAGGTTTTGGGATCTTCTGTCAGAGTTGTGGTCCTCTCCTGCTTAATGACTCTACCATTGGCCACTTTATCCTCAGTTTATAGTCTAGAAACCTGAGCTCCCTCTCTGCCTTCTCTGGCTCTGACTAGCTTCTTCCAGGCTCATAGCATAATCAAGATCATTCACTGCAACCTCTGAAGACAAACATGTCTTCAGATAATGTTTAAAATGACAAACTATAAAATCACAAAGTTTCTTCCAACATTTCTTTGATGGAAAATGTTTCTGACTCACTGAACACCAAATACCTAATCACTATTAAATTCAATTTCAGCAGGATTGAGTCTACTTTTTCAACCACTTCAAAAAGCAGCCAAGTTTGAAAACAAAACCTCCTTTACTGTCAGTTAAAAGTTAGGTTGTTATGTTTGACTTGATTTTGAACTTTGTAACCAGCCTTTCTGTCTGATACTAATCCAGGCTTTTCTTGAATAGTTATGACTTTGAGCGGAACACAGTTGTAATCAATACATCTGCACTCTTTTATTAGGCAAAATTAGGCCACACCACTGAGGGAAAAAAACACTAACATTGCCGTATCTTTTCAGCCATATGTTTAATACAGATAAATATTAAAAATATGGATTGCATAGATTTTATCAATTCTGTAGCTAGCATAGATCCAATCTCCATGGAATCATACTGTATGTTTCTTTTCATTTAGCAATCAAATTGGTCCTTTCTGTGTTTTTCTCCTATTTGTTGCTCATTTTCTTGTGGATGACAACTTGTTGTTGTCTAGTTGTTTGAGAACGGTAATTTGCGGTAACTTTTGTAGATTAGTCATGGATAGTTTGAACCACTTACCATATACCTGAGTTAATTATTATACTTGACATTGTAAGTCCTGTGATACGAGTATTACATATGCTACATCACAATTGTGGTGTTGAAATAACATGTGCAGCTAGCACATTGATAATATAATGAAAGCTATACAATTACTCAGGTGAAGTAGATCTGTATGAGCTTCCACTACAGTCAGCCAACCAAGGCTGTAACATAATCTTATCACGGATTTTTGGCTAATGCAGGAAGAGTTTCTTGCTGAGAAAATGTTGTTGGTACAGTAGGAACGTGAGGATGGACAAGAGCAAAAGTGATCTGTATTTGTTATTCTTGAGTTGAGATTTCAGAGAGACAGTTGATTTATTTTCACAGGCAGTTTAATGGCCTTTAAAGTGGACATGTTTTTGAGAAGATAATAAATCCACACACTATGGATATATAAGTGTCCAACAGCTTTCTGACTTCATACAGAACATACTGAGGCCTGATGAGGAGTCAACGAAGAAAGAGGAAAGGAAGTAAATGTAAAGATGAAGCATGACAATTAGCTTACATTTTAATGGATACCACTCTTCCAGATATGACTCTTCTAAGTATGTGGGCCATGAGGATTCAGTGATTCTTAAACTGGTCAGTTTTTACAGAAGTCATTGTGTCAGACTGGAAAACAATTACTGTGGTGATTGAGCAGAACAGAGTCACAGTCGGAGGCCTTTCCTTCTGTGCTTCTCTTAAACATCTGAACCATCCCCATATCATCCATCACTTTAGTTTTCTGACCATCTCTAACAGTTGAAACAGTTTGAGATGGAGAGAAGTGGGCTGAAGGCAAATTGGAAGATGGAAAACAGAATAATATGGGTAAGGAAGAAGATAGAGAGACTAAAAGCAAATGGTAAGCAGAGTCCTGAAGCAAGGACCATTTTCTGTATGTGGGTGTTTGTGTGAGTTGTGTGTGTGTGTGGCTGTGAGACGTGGCAGAACAAGGCCTGGCCAACCAGTAGATCTGTTCCATATGTTTCCTAGAGAGAGAGAGTGAGAGAGAGAGAGAGAGAGAAAGCTCCCCTCCACCCCTTCACAGCACAATGAGTCTTCATTTCTATAAAAGACAAACCATTCAAGCAGCAAAGCAACCCTGGCACTAACTTATAGAGCTAAACTGTACACCGCTTTTTTCAAATTTAAGGTAAATATGGCAGATATGATGAAGGCTGATGGCAGCTGTTGAGTGTCTGAGAGTCTGCTGGGAGAAGGCCGCTGTCAAACAGAGGCCTCCAACTTAGACTGAGAGGGCAAAGAAAACACCCAGCCAGTCACGTTTTCACATTGGATTCATCACATTCCTCATTCCTCTGTGTTTGTGTGTGCGTGTGTGTGTGTACACCTGGTATTCCTCATGTTGTGGGGACCTAAATCTGTTTACACATTCATTATGAGGACTTGTCTTTCTTGTGGGGACCAAAATCCAAATCCCCATAATGTAAATTACTACATTTTAAGGTGAAGACAGGTTAGGCTTAGGTTAGGGTTAGGTCACTAGTAATTATGGTTAAGGTTAGAGTAAGTCTCCAGGAAAATAATGTAAGTCAATGCAATGTCCTCTGAAGACATGGGAACCAGTATATGTGTGTGTTTTCTGTTTTAATTAGTCCTGTCAGCAAGGCTAGAATGGGTCTTGTGTTGGGAAACGCAATATACCTGTCTATTGAAGCATAAAAAACCACTCCAATCACTTGAATTTGTTGGACAATGGTTAAATTTTATGCCTTCATGTCCATTATAAAAGCCCATTGCTTTGACATCACATTAAGGAAAGCAGTAACCCCTTGTATAGCTCCAAATGAAAAATACACTCAAGAATCGTAACTTTACTACCGTTACTAATAATGTTTAATGTTCTCTGTTCTAGAAGATGGATCCCTCTGTGGTTCTTCCTGGGATTTCTATCATTGTTTAATTGTTAAAAAAAAAGAGAAGAACTTGAAACTATGGGTCTCAGGACAGGGAATATTGCTGTGTGTACAAATTCTAAAGCCCACTGAGGTAAACTGATTTGTGAATTCAGGTTGTATAAATAAAATTTAATTGATTTGATTTGAATTGAATCGGTGAATATATAAATGACTACACCATTACATTATTAGAAACACTTGCTACTTGCACTTGAACTTTAAATGATAATGTTTGAGTGTTGACAGCTTGTTCCTCTTTATCGAAATGACAGATAAATCAATACAGGTTTAGGCTTCTCCAACAACACAACCCAAAAAAATTTTGTATTTGAATCAGAATAGGTAAAAATATACTCAAATACCTAATATTTGAGTTAAAAATTGCAGTGTACATATTAATATTCAAGTGAAAAAAGAAATACCATCCAACTGAGATCTGTACCTATTGTGGTTATCATGATTTCTCTGGATCAATCTAAACCTCTAGTGACGTCTGCTGGTCTATTAGAGGATTGCTTCACTCATCTTTCCCAGCAGCTACCACCCCCTACAGCAAGTTCAAAGTAATCACTTTGAAGGAAAAACTTGCCCGTTTGTTATTAGAAACAGGGATTTTTTAATCTTTGGTTTAAACTTCTCAGTTGATTACTTAGTAGAGATGATATGATATGATATGATATGATATGATATGATATGATATGATATGATATGATATGATATGATATGATATGATATGTGAGATGACAGGTAATAGCTGAAAAATGAAATCAAATGTGAAGTCAACATGAACCTACTTTTACTTAGGAAAAACAAGTCAGGGTTGATGGGGAGAGGGCTCCAGGTTTATTTCAAGACATACTAAATAAATATAGCACCATTGCAGATGAGGAAAAATTGAGGGAACAGGGACAAGTTTGGCTACTTACATCAGCAATAACTTCAAAATCAACTGTGGTTTGTTTTAGTTGCTATAGGTCAATAAAACAAAAAGACTGCAAGGGTAAATTTAGGTGTGTTACAGAAAATCCCAAACCCTGCAGAGGAAACTTTAACATCAAGGTATTATCCATTCTAATACATAACATTCAACTTTCAAAAAAAACAATAGAGACATGCAATGAGATAATATAAAACATCCACATGAAGACATCCACTGACTGTAAGGAAAACATGTTTAAGTTTAAAAGAATTTTAAGCTAAAGCTCTCACCAGAATTGTCTCAACTCGAAAAATGAAATAAATATAATACTTAATAATAGAGAGAAAAAGGTACACTTTGTTGTGATTGAAGTTGGCTTTATTTTAAGCTTAAAAGGGAAGCACTGCACTTCCAATAAAAAGGTTTAGGCATGTGATGCCAATTAAGTTGAGTCACTAGGTGGTTTTGCTCTGAAGTTGAAGGACAGAAATGAGGCTCACCTCACACAAATAGAGTGGGCCCTATATCAATATAATTATTTATGATTGTTGTAATCATCTTTATAATATACAGCCATTCATGTTATACTCCACGGCCCCTGTAGACTGTCTGTCTGTAGCTGAGTAATTTCTCTCATGGTTTTAGTTGATGATAGAATAGACATGATCATAATCCACATCCAGACTAGAGTTTTCTCTCCTTGGCTTAGAACATCAACAATTATTCAACAACATCACATTGCCATGAAATCTTCCTATTTCCTGACCAGCTAATGCTTAAGAGCTTCACGTTTTATGTATACTGTGTAACAAAGATATTGGCAGTTTTCCATTTTTATTTTTTCCATTTTTATTTTCTAGAACTCCTTCTTTTCACCCCCTACTTCTTTCGGAAGTTTCCGAGCTGAACGCCCCTTCGTCCAGTCACACAGCGGAAGGTGGCCGGCTGGATGTCCCAGTATTTAACAGGGTTGGCAAAGAGACTGATACCTGTATACAGGTTCTTCTTGACACGGGACTCAATGGGACAGAAGTCATTGACTCCCACACTGCTGATTTTGTTCCCATGAAGGAAAATCACCTAAACAAACAGAAGATTTGTTATTTTTTCAGTCAGTAAACAAACCATGATTAGAAGTGCGGTTCTAATCATGGTTTGTTGGTTTTAATGAATAAACCACTAAAACTCAGAATTATACATTTAAAGCAAGAAAACTAGGCTTGGAAAGTCTCAGCCACAAGTTGGAATTTTCGGAATTTTACAGCTACAAGTTGCTGAATTAAATGAAACAGATGGGTCATGGAGTAAGACTTATTTTTGGCTTTCTTTAGTAGCTATTTTACATTTTCGCACTCATCCATGATAATAAGGTCTGGATAATCACAAGATAAATATAATACAATGAGCCAAGACTTAAATGGAGTTTGTCAGGAGTTCTGTCTTCATTTATATTTTAGCGCTGCTATTGACTTAGCTCACTTTTTAAATGTGTATAACAGTTTTGTGACATACTCTGAATTTTCAAATACTGATCAGTACCAGGTTTATTGCAGTGTCTGTATCTCACCTGGAGGTAGCGCAGTGCATTGAGGCCGGGTGGGACCTTCTTCAAGCGATTGTTATCTAGGTGGATTGTACGGATGTTTGGGATGCTCACAAAGCTGCCATTCTCTACAAACTTAATCTGGTTAAAACCCAGTCCTAGCCTGCAAAAAAGTTACGACAACGGTCATCATTTGTGAATAAGAACAGTCAAAGAATAACATAAGGATAACTGACTTCTATCTAAATGTGACTGGTTTTCACCTCTGCAGGTTTTTATATCTGATGAAGTCCTCTACTTCCACCTTAGTGATCTTGTTGTAGTCCAGACTCATTTCTGTGATAGAGGATGGGAAGTCTAGGCGATAATAACATAGCCTTTGTTAACGGTAGACAAGGCATGCTTCAAAAGATTTAGCAGCTAATGATTTTTAAAAGATGTTAGCAGTTGAGGTCCAGTGAAGTAAGACTAACAGGTGTGTGACTCAAGGAGAAAAAAATGTTACTCTACCTTTTGGTATAGCAGTTAGTTTGGCCTCCGCTATTCCGATATACAGAGTTGATAAGCCATTAAAAGCTCCAAGTTCAATCCCACTGTTTGCCAGAGGGTTGGCACCCAGCTCTGTTTGAACAAACAACGTTTGATTTGATTGTTAATGATCCATTATGTCTCCTAAGAATGTGTGTAATGAACATGTACAGTTCTCTTGTGAACACTTTGGCTTGATTGTTAATTCACACTAGACCAGCAGGCAAAACTAGACATACACACACACACTCACATCACATGCATTCACATGCACAAATCTGAACCTTTCATAGTTGTAATTATGACTGCTCTCTCATAAACAGGAATTGTTAGATTTTTTTTCATAGCATTGCTAAACTCAATTTAGTAAAACAATTGGGTTGACAGGCATCTGTTCTTAATGCCTTATTATAAAATGGAGTTATAATTGTTGTGACTATCTCACAGCCATATCTATACCCCATATTTTTTAAAATTTGTGAATGGATAACTTTTGTGGGATGCAAAATTAATTAAAACTTTTTTGTGTGTGTTATTTAAAACATTTATACATACATCTAAAGAGAAAAGTTTTTTGAAAAGTTCGGAGATAAAAAAGAAAATCTCCCCTGACCCGTATGTGGGTTTGGGAACTACTGCCTCATCAGATTCAGTACATGGTGCTGTGAAACCAAGTCTCACCCAGCACATGAAGTTTCCTCAGACCCTTAAATGCATCCTTCTGGATTCTGTTGATCTTGTTTTCGTGAAAGCGGAGCTCGATGACATTGGGAGGAAGGTTTGCAGGGATCTCAGTTAGCAGGTTGTAGGAGAGGTACAACAGTCGGAGATGGTCCATCTTTCTGAAGGCTTTGGGGTGAATCTTAGAGATCTTGTTGTTAATCAGAAACAGGCCCTGTTGTGGGAAAAATGGATCAAAACCTCAATTAACCTAATTGATTCAAGCTTGAGTGATGCTGCATCTTCTACATGGTGCTGATGTTTAGACTTAGTTGAGTCAAAATAATCACTTGCAATGCAAATTTGTATTTACAAAGTAAACATTGAAGTTTCATGCTTGAAATCCATTTTATTTAACACTAACAATGAGTTATTTTGTAAAGTTTTTTTATAAGCTGAATTATGCACTCCTTAACAACAATCCTATAAAAATCCACATTCAGCCCAAGTAGGTTGCATCCATCCATCCACTGACTACTGCTTTATCCCCCACATGAGGGTTGTAGGGATGCTGGTGCTAATCCCAGCTGACAAAGGACAAATGGTGTGGTACACCTTGGCCAGGTGGCCAGTCCATCGCAGGGCCAAATATGGACATGAATCAACCATTCACTCACATTTGCAAGCAGTTTAGTATCCTATATGCTGTAATGGAGTATAGAGTTGTTGTAGGCCTTGATGTGGTTTCTTCCCACCTGGGAAAAAAAAGCTACAGAAACAAAGACAGACTATCCTCCCCTTGCTCTCTTCAGCTGGGAGCTTTATCCAAAGGAACTGTCTTTTCACAAGGCTTGGACATCTATCAGTGATTTGTTTTTATTGTTCAGTAAAAGACTAAAAGATCTTAAAATGTCAGCATCGGTTTCTTGGCTCTTGAGTATGAATAGACTGAATAGAGCCATATTAACATACATTTATAGTAAGAAGACACTGGATTGTAATTGGAATGTACTGTAAGGAAACGGGTGAATGTTGTGTGTCTTGAATATTAGAGAATTCTTGAGGGTGAGGGTATCCATACTGGTGAGTATGTTGGAGTAAAAGAGTTATATCCTCACCACTAAATTATCCTCACTAGAATTATCTTCTGCCTATTCTTGAAAGAAAAAACGTTCATTTAAATGCATTATTTAACTATGAAAGATTTATCTTTTTGAAAATGATTAACCAACAATGCACACATCACCACTTTACAAAATGCCAACCACATTTTGTATGATAATGTTTCACTCAAGTTAGTGTTTGAGCAGAAAGGCTGTTGTCCAGTGCTGAAGATAGAACACAACACAAGGGGGAGCTGCTTGCTCTCACACCTTTTGTTGCCTCAGCTTAGCTTTAGTGGCAGTTTTCATATTAGTAGTGGACTAGAGACACAAGGGAATGACTTGGCCTACAGGGCTCTAGGGTAAGAGCAGAGAATCATTCCTGATTCAGATTGTGATACCAGAAATCAGAATTGGAAAACTAAAACATGTTGACCACTATTACATTCATTAACATAATTATGATGCCTGTGACCTGCAGAGCCGAAACTTACAATTATTTTCACAATTTGTTAATCTGTTCATTATTTTCTAGATTAATCAAGTATTTGTTTGGTCTAGAAAATCCTGAAAAATGTGTCTTTTGTCCACAAACCAAAATTGTTCTGTTTTAATATTTTGTCAAATGGTGCAATGAAACCAGACAATATTTACATTTGAGCTGAAAAACCAGACAGATTGTTTTAATTATTGAAAAAAAATCCCTCAAAAATGGAATATCTTTTCTCAAAATAGTAGTGATAATCTCTAATTCCCATAGGATGTTTTCCAAAGTGCAAAAGTATCCCATGTTACATTGTGAGGTTACCCTCAGTGTTAATCATTCTTAAAATTTTACATTTCATGTATACACACGTGTTTCATTCCCAGTTACAAACTGAATATGTGACATATCTGCTCATGTCAGATATATTATTGAATTATTGAATTATCATATCATATCATTTACTTCTCCCATCATAGATTATGTTTAGGTCTAATTTTCATGAGGAGAGGTTAAGATGTTAGTGACAGTGTTCAATGTAAACTACTTGATTTATGGAATGCCTCTTACATAAAGCTTGTGGAGGCCTTTAAAATCATCCTCTTTGATCTCAGTGATATCATTGTTTTGAAGGTCTATCAACACAGTGTCCTCAGGGATCTTCTCAGGAACAGAGATCAGACCTGTTGGCGGAAATACAAATGCCTGATTAGAAACAATTGAACTGAAAGTAAAGAAAAATCAGAGCTTGTCATGCAAAGCAAGAGTTATATAGAACATATTGAGGGGAAAAAATCATTTGGGCTTCTCTAATTCAAACAAAGTCCAGCATCACAGGTCTAAAATAATGATTCTTTGATTAAAGAACATACTTTGTTATATGTGATATTCCAGGGGCCACCAATTTCTCTTCACCATACTAGTTTTAAAAAAGTTTGTTTTATTGGATTTTTTGGGGGGTTATTTTAGAGCTCTTATATTATTCTTAGTTAAATGAGTTTAATCATGAGTTAAAAAATGCAAGTTACATATGTTTTGACTTAATACACTGTAAACACTGGGTTATGTACATGGCTGGTGGAGCTTAAGGTGACCTCATTCATTCAGGAATAGGTCAGACACTATCCCTGAATCAGAGCACTCAGGGGTTTTTTTTCTCGTTTGTTTTTTTTACCCTTTCCCCTTGCACATACCTTGTTTGTGGTAATTATTGGAAAAATACACAGTTTGCAGTGAAGTAGATGTGCGTGACTATAGATTTTTCAGTCTAGCAGTCACAGTGACTTTGAGTAGCAGTAACAGATAGATAGTTATTGATTAGTGTAAGAAGTGAAAAAGCCAGTAGCACATTATTTGTTTGGCAAGAAGAAAAAACACAAGATCATACCTAACATATATTGTTGAAGGTCCAATTTGTAACATCTAGGAGTGGTTATTCATAGGTAGATTTGTATTTATGTATAATTAGTTTAAAACAAAAAAATGCTTGTTTTTTGTTGCCTTTGAAAATATACCTTCATTTATACTTTTGGAGTCCAAGTCATACTTGATATACGTACGTAGAGGAAAAGTGCTGCCCACATAAATCTGATGCATTATTTAATGAAACAATATCAATATTCTTTCTGATATGCAGTGGCTGCTGAAGTTCCCTGACACACTTGAGAGAGGGAGATGTGAGTGGAGGAGTCCTCGATTAGTAGCAGTTTGGAATCTTACCATCAAGGGTCACTAATTAATACCTTCTGGACTATTAGTCAAAAGGTGAACTTTGCATTTGCATGTTTTTTACATTAAACAAAGAATCAGTATAAATGTTCAAGATGTCCTACATTTTTACCTGGTATCTATATATTTAGTGTGAATATTGTGACATGGAATTAGTGTGAGTGCATTCTTACCCTGGTCTGAGCACTGCATTACTCTGGGTGAACAATGGCAACCAGGTGGACAGTTCTCATCTTCATCATCAAAATTATCATTGTCATCATTGTCGTTGTCATCATCGTCATCATCGTCATCATCTGAATCAGCCATCATGATGTCATAGTTTTTCATAAAGTCCATGATATTAATTGGCTGGTAGGGTTTGGCATTGCCTAATGCTAGCAGGCAAAGCAGGAGGAAGACCCTCATGGTTTTGGTTGGAAGGCTGGTCAGTGGAACAGCAAATGAGGAAGAGCTTTGCAACAAAACAGAGGTTAGGTTAGCTCAGACCAGATGCTGTCATGGCACTGAGGAACAGTGCAAAGTCTTTTTTCCTGTAGTTTCATTCCAACATTGACAGAAATACAGAAACCTGTAGTTATCTGCACTATCAAACTTTCAACTGAAGATTTCTCTGGCTGTAGCACAGTGGCTGTTTTCAGTTAATGGTGAAGCCTGTGCAAGTTGGTAACCTTCGACATGTACGAGTTAGGACATCAACCACAATCCATATTTTCCAACCACAATCAATATTTTTTCACTTTTAGGTATCCCATACATTTTGGGCCTTAAAAATAATTTTAACGTTATTAACTGCGTGAGTTCAGTTTTAATCTAGCAGTTTTTATTTATAAATATATTGCTAAAACAGTACATAGTGAAAATGGTTTATGCAGAGTTCCAAGAGCTATTGGTTTCACTAAGTGCTGCTCTTTTCTCTACCATTATTTCCATAAGGCACTGAAAACATCTACTGGAAATGAAGTCTTGCAGCCAATATCAATGTTTCTCCAACCCTCACCTATTCACCATCTGTGGTGATTCACAAAATGATTTATATATCTTCCTCAATTACATATTCACACAGCAAACAGAGACTGGCTGAGATTGTCTGCTTGTGAGCCTCTGGTAATGATGGATTCTAAGCCCTCAAGTTGAGCATTCAGTCCACCCACAACTATGTGGTGGTGGTCGAGGATCCTGCTGCGACAGCAAATACTTCTCTGCTCAGACCCTTCCTCTCAACCCAGAGTCTTTTCTTACACAGATGCATATTTAACACAAAATAGGCTATATTCTCAATGTATATTTTCTTGTATGTTTGCAAGTTTGCTGTAATTTGGCCATAATTACCTTACTGTTGTATTTTTCAATAACTGAATCAAACACACCTTAAAAACATTAAGTTTTACTTCACTCCAGAGACAATATAGTGCAAGTAAATTATAGTTCTCCAGAGATCTGTAATTTCAAAACCAGGGGGAAGTAATCGCTCTCTGATCCCTGCTACCTCCATCAGGACTCACATACATGTTACTTCCACTTAGAACTACAATGATTACTTATTTTTGTATCAAATAAACTTTTATTAGTTAAGTATTCAGTTAATCCAAATGCTGTTTCCTTTAGAGTAAAACTTCTAGTTTTGTGTTAATCAGGGCACTAGATCTTCACATCACATCATGTTGTTGTGTCTGCTTAATCCAAAATCCACATAGTTTCAATTGATGATGACTGAAAGCAAAAAACAATAAATAAACAAAAAAAGGCAAATCTTCAACTTTGATAAGCTATAGTAAGAAAATACTTTGCATTTTGGTAACGCTTCATTTAAAAATAGTAATTGATAATTCAATGTATTTTATAATAATTAATGATTAAATGTATTGGTTGATAATTTTCTCTCATGTGTTTGTATTTAAGGCTTGCAATGACTGTGACCAACCGTCATGGAAAATTGCTAAGCAATTTTATCAAATGAAATCAACTTAAACCAAGACTCCAGGCAAATATCATAAACATAACCACAGCATTCACTAAAAACCCAACTATTCGACAACTATTAATTCCTCATTATCTTTTGATTTTTGCCATTGTAACGTTGAATTAAAACACAATCCATAGACTAATCAACATTATTTTAGACTGATATTGTTGTGCTGTATAATTTGCACGCAATTTCTAATCAAACTCAATCAACACAATCAAACACAAATACACAACTTCTCACTCCATTATAAAAGAAATGAAGATTTTCAAGTTGCAATTAAACACCTTCACCAGCTTTAATGCACCCAGCAGAAGTCTGGTAAACCTCAATACCACAGAAATGCTGCATTCTCTAAATAAAACATACTAGATGTATCATGCAAGCAAGAATGTTAAAAGGGTGTTTTGAAAATGAGTTTAGGGTGTGTCCTACCTTAGCTGTCAGGTGTGTTTGTGTCCTGCTTTAAACCCCACACAGTAAGCAGAGCAGCAGCGGGGTCCAGCTGGAAGGCTGAGAGTTGGATCCTCAGTCAATACATTTCCAGTGAACAGGGAACAGCATCATCCTCTCTCCAGGAAAAAAAAGGCCCCCAAACACCCCCACCGATGGAAAACCTCTGCTGTAAGAGCGAGAAGTTCAGTTTCAGCAAGGAGCTCTTGACTCTCTGAGATCACACCATCTGCAGATCTCAGGGACTAGATTTGAAAAGGCATTGTTGGGATGTTAGTCATGTGCTTTTCATCAATGGCTTTAAAGTGATGCCAGAATAGTTAAGTCTATGCTCCTGAAACCTTGAAGTCTTTATACAGAACACTCTGGTAGGTCTGTCCCCTCCCTCCGTGGCTAGTTTCCATATCAAATATTCTACATCAGCATTAATTCAGCATGAATGTGTCTTCATTGAAGCCTGTTGGCACGGTGTTGAACAAGAAGTGTGGGACTGTTGAACAACGACAGAGTGGATTTTGTCAATGAAACATTAGCAGTCAGGATGGGGGTGGGCTGGCATTGCAAGGAATTTTAGGATGATGCCATCTGTCGTTATGTTCAATGAATCTGGCTGTGTGATTGAAACTGACTTGAAACTGACTGCCCAAAAATAGAGCCATTGATCTTGTTCATTATTGATCCTGTTTTATAATATCCCCTAAAGATGAGATGCCAAGATAAAAAAGACATTACAAGCACTTTAAGGAAATATAGATTGTGGTGATTTATTCCACAGCCTGTTCATAAACTCATTAGTTTAAGTGATTTATCTCTGGCAAAATTAATGAAGGCAACAATCCCTCTACTTTTTATTTTCATTCATACCAACTGTGGCAGAAATTATGAATATCCAGCAAATGTTTACATGAAGCATGTGTGAATAGAAATTTAGTGAACATCTCCAGTTCTCAGTTCATCAATCTTTAGTTTTCCAAAGTTCTACAGCAGTGACAGGTCTCCCTTTATAGATCAGGTGCCAAATACAGTGTCACTGAGACTGTGTGTCTGTTAACACTCTTTTCATCTCAAAATAAAGACCTAAGGAACACATGCACAACAGATTTTTTACAAAGTACTGATGCTCATTCTAGAAACGGGACTGAGAACTATGAACAATGTCTCAGCCCTCAAGAATTTTTGCTGAATGTCTTATTAAGAGAGATGATCCTTCAGAAGTTAAGTCATGCTAACTTAAGGTGGTACATAATTACCACCAATATCAGCGAGAACTAGCAGGTTTCTCTGTGTGATACAATAGATTTTCTTCTTAATTGCAAAGAAGGGCTTGGAGAGAAGCTTTTTGTCTTGTATTCTGCATAATTACAACAAGGTACTACAGGCTTTGAGAAATTAGAAATACCTCCCAAGAATGGAAAAGCTAACAGGAGTTTTCTCCCTCAGGGTTTCATGCATTATTCTTTTTTCCAGGGCTAGTATTTTCTGCTGAGCTGAGCTAGAATGGCGGTATGAGGCAACTTATGGCAAAGCCAGACCTTCCAACTATGTCCTGGTTTGGCAGTTGGAGTGGGAGTGGGTCTCTGTTCTGGTTTCAGTACATCTTGTCACATTTTCCAAATCATCAAAGAGCTATTTAAATTATCATCTCATCATCTTGGAATCCTGGCTGGCAGAATCCTTGCCTGTTCAACATGCTATTTAAAGAAAGTTCCTGAACTTAAATAAATTAAAGCTACTGCGTGTCCTCATTATCAAAAGTAGCTCCTGCAGTTCACTTAATACATGCAAAAAAGGGTTTTGTTGCATACTTGGCAGAACCCTGCTACACATATGAAGAAATAATATTACATTATTTCCTTTTAAGCTTCATGGTTGTAGTATTTATATTTTGTATTTGTTGTAAAACGTGTCTTGGGGCTGTTCTCATGTTTAATTCTACTCTACCTTAAAATTCCATCACCAGACTGACATCAAATAAACAGTAGGCAAACATGAGTAACCATTTCAAAGATACTTGTGCAAAATGCCACATTTGGTCCTGGACTTTTTCACAATTCCCACAGTTTGTCTGAAACATTTTGTTACTCAGTATAAAACTGAACAGTAGGTTTCAACAAACCATCATAAAACTCCAGAACATTGTTGATCTTACCAAGTTAGTAGGATATGCATGATCACTGTGTAAAAAAAGTCCCATATAGATGTTTATTGTTCTTTTTGCCTTATCTTAGATAATAAAGAATCTGGCTGTCTGTGAATATCAACACTTAGATGAGTTGAATATGAGTGTTAATACATCTACCTTACAATTCCGATGTAACCAAGTCAAGCATAAGCTCCTACTAAGCAAGCCCACATTTATGATTACCCTGATGAAACCTTAGACTCACTTTTCCAGTTCCTCATAATCACAGCTCCATGACTGTTCGCTGGAACAATACCCTGTTACGAGCCAGATTTTAAGATTAAAGGATACAATTTTCTCAAACACTGTAGGGATTTGATTAGAACCTTATGTAAATCTGTCTCTGAGAGGTTTGAGCTTTGTCTGCACTTACAGGCTTTGTTCTACATAGGAAAGACTATAAGTCTATCAGTATGTCCTATTATTTGCCTTCATATTAACAAAGCCAGAAGATAATTTGTACATCTGTATGTCTTTAAAGAATACCAGTTTAAAACCTTTGAACTTTTGCTTTATATAGGATGTCTGTCCTGCCACTGTCTTCAATGGGATCTGATGCATGAAAACCTCATATTTCTTTAGCTGACTGCTGTGCCTCAAAAAGGTTTCATTCAGTAGCTTTTAAAGTTAAAAGACGGAAATTGGTTTGTGGCACTGAAAAAAAATGATGGTGCAATTGTTTGAATTACAGTACTCAAACTACAAATTAAATGTTAGGGATTGCTTCCTGATGTGAGATGGTTTGCTTTCCTGACAAGAGACTCTTGGAACTCTCATCCCTTTCTGGATCTCATACTTTCGATTGTTGATTTAATCTATTAAATCAACAATCTAATGCTCTGATTGGCTGTTTAACAGGAAACAGCCATTAAACAACATATTAAACTTAAATGCATAAATATAAATCATGTCTTCATGTGATGGCTCTGGACTGGGAGAATTTTCTCCATGTGAGCTTTTACAGCTGTGAGTCAGTGGGGCGACTTGCAGGGCACTGGTGGTGCCAACAAAATGCTTTGTGAGGAAATATTAACGTGCTGCTACCCAGTGAAGTAGTGTACTGCTTGGAGACGAGGGTTCCGGTCATGAATATGACAGGGGAGTGTTCAAAATTGCTCGTCATGTGAACATTGCAAACAGCCACAATCTGAATGCAGCACATTTACATTCATGGTTTAGCATTTTCATTGGTACTCAAATGAAACACACAGGAGAATGACATCAGTCTCTGCTCAAGACGTTGGTGTTCTACTGTATTTAAATAGTTGATATTTGCAAAATGTTGGACCTTTAAAACAGAAATTATCCAGAAAAAATGTATAGTGTGTGGACCTTTTAGCTTTTTATGCCATGTAAGCCATCTCCTGTAGAAAATCTACTACTGTGCCTGATAAATTCAATCTACTTGTTGCATAGAACTGAACCTACGAGGTAGTTTTGCTGTCTTCACCTAGAGGAACTTTGACAAGAGCAGGTGACTATTGAGCGTTCAGTTGTTTCTTTGTGTGTCTGTTTGTGAAACTAATGAACAGAGCAGCTGTTCATGTTGGAAGAGCAGACAAGTTCTCTCTTCCCTCTGAGCGTTGGCTCATTGGTAGAAAATGTTCTGGCTCAAGTACGATGAGATGGCGACTGCCACCACCTAGAAAGTTACTAACCTTAACTGATTATTGTTTTCATTGCTTTTCTTCTTCTAGATTTATTTATGTCTGTGTGTAATTATGTAATATTTCCAAATTGTATTGCCAAAGAAATAGCTGTGGTTTTTGTCCTCTTCACATTTTAGGTTTTTGGTTCCAGTAGCCATTTAGATCTGTCTGCTACTGAAGTAAACGATCCTCATCCTCAGGCTTTCAGAGGAAAATATTATGATAAAGTTGGCCATTCCTGCTCTGATAATTACACCCTTCAGTGAATGTGTATGGCATGAAGGAAAGAAGACTTGAGGCAAAGATTGTGGCATCTTATAATGACTAATTCTTAAATGGTCATTGTAGCTCCTGCAGGGGCCTGAGGTGTTCATTTGATTACATGAGAGACTGAACTTACTCTTCATTGTGCTGACAGTGAAGGGTTTCAGATCATCCACTGTCTTAACTTCCTGTTTGAATATGTGACTCATGTACCTCACAGGTTAAGTATTTGCAGTCAGTGTCAACATTTGTCTAATCCTAAAAACATCAAGGTGTTCCACAGTTTTCCAGATGGGAAAATGAGGTTTATGTAGCCCAGTTCCAGATTTCTGAATCATTACCCAGACTTCTTTTCAGTTATTCAAACATGTGCTCGCTGACAGCAGTTCCTAGATGATAAATGTATAGTTAAGTCATGCATTTTTATCCTTGTAATAATGATAATCTTGTGTATAGTCATATTGTGCAGAATTTGAGATTATCATTTCACAGTTTTTCGTTCACTTGATGTAGGTGGTAATCAGGCATTAATGGGGATATAATGACGTTAATTTGCATCATAACATTGAAGAAATAATTTTTTCAAAGCTGAACTGGGAGTGGGTGGCCACAGGAAAATTTATTGAATGACGTGTTAAAACAGATGATTCTAGTTAAGTCATACTATACTTAAAGTACAAAGTTGCCCTCAGTGTCAGTGACAACTGACAATTTTCTCTGTTATTATAGATCTCCAAACAGCCAAGCAGAGACAGACTATTAATTATTTGATTGTTCATTTTTTATGTTCTGTATGATATGCCTTAACAAGACACAACAGGAAAGTCGAGCTTTAGCTCTGAGGCATTGACATAACTGCAGTGATTGTTTACATCTCAAAAAAGGTTATAAGAATTAGACATATTGGCCAGCCAAGAGTAAGAAGGAGGATGTATTAGTCCACCATTTCATCTATATCTTTCACTCTCATACATGAAGGATTTACGCCCCCAGTGCAGAAGCTTTCTTTTATTCTCTATCAAAGCTGTTTTTGCATACATACAGGTTGAAGGATAAACAGATTTGTAGTGCAGTCAAATTCTTCAGAAGTTTTACAGCGTTTCTGCGCTCAATATTCTAAAGGACATCACCTAAGAAAAGCTTTTAAGTGAAAATTTGCAGTGAGGAAAAGTCATCTGGAACCAGGGGGGCTCCCACCGCTCAATACTTGAGTAATTTTTTTAAAAAAGAAAACAGACAGTTTTAAAGAAAAAAGGCAGTTTGTGTGATTGTGTTTCCTCAGGCCACATAGTCCATGTGGATATACTGTTCCCCATGAAACTCAAAAGCAAACCTGCTGCTCATTGTGGCATTTCAACAGTGAAATAATCACAAAAACATAGCAATTAAAAAAACATTATCCTTTTTAATTAAAAAAAAAAACAGGTGAACTAGAAGTCACTTGAACATCACTCCTGTTAAGTATGTACTGTATGTGGCTCACCGTTATATAACAGACTGAGGTGGAACTGTGACAGCAGGGAATGTAGTTAAAGCACACAATTGCCAGATAATTCACAATACATGCAGCACTTTAGGCATGCCATTGGCATGTGAAATCTAATGCTGTAATATAAAACTAAACCAGCAGCATTTAAAGAGGCTGTAGTTATTTTTTGCATTAGGTACAAATTTAAACATTATAAAGGCTTCAGAAATAAGGGGAGATGTCATTATACCTATTTATTTGTTAGAGGGATTAGTTCTCTGCCAGCTTTTAATTAAACTTAATCCTTTTACCTTCTCTGAATCATAAACACCGTGAATTTGAAGGATGGGTCACACATCTGATTTACTGTAACTTGACTGTGAGGATTTGCATGTGAAATGAGTTTCTATGATTTTCTATGAGTTTCTATCTAAGATTTTATGAAAGAACCTGGAAGGAACTAAACTGAGCAATGGAACATGAATGCTCCATTGGTGAGGTCATTGACTTTATAGACTAATTTCCATTTTTTTTATTACCAGTTTCATTTTACTGTCTATGTGTAAGGGATTCTTTCCATTTTACATTCCACAGAAGGAAGCATATGTCTTTGATTGTAAAATCAGAACATGTTCTCTCACCTTCATTTGTTTAAGGTGAGCCTGGTAACAACTTACCAGAAATGTATATGGGAGCCAGAAGAGAAGAAAGTCTTATTGTAATGCAGCTTGTAAAGGTTCATTCCAGGAATGTGACAGGGCAAGACATTGCCATAAAGCAAATGAGATGAGTAATGCATATATTTCCAGCTTGTTTAATCTGTACATCAAACTATATTATGTGCGATTATTTATGGGGGTAATGTTGTTATTTTTTAAATGTTATTTTAATAACAGAGCATCAGGATAAGCTAGTGAGAGGATATTTATTTGAAGTTTTCACTTCTGGCACTTTAACATCCAGTATCTTCTTATGAAGAAAGTCTTCTAGTGTTTGGTTTTATGTGGACTCCGGTCACTTTTCTGTGGTTTTAAGGTGACACTTGAAGAAGAGCGTACACAGGAGAAGGCTGTTGGGGAGATCTTCTGAGGGTCAATGTAGTTATTTTCCAGCCTCAGGGCCACCAATGTAGAGTCTCCACTGTGGTTCGGGTCACAGATGCTTTCGTCAGGGATACTCCTGGAAGACACAACATCAAGAGGCAGTTAGATCTTTAACTAGCGAAGTTTTTTTAATTTTTTATTGATTGATTGATTGATTTTTTTCTATCATCAATTTTTTCTTTCAAATTATTGACTTATTCCTTAGCCTTCAAAATGCCGAAAACATTTTATTAAAAACATGGACATCACTATTTCTTAAAGCCCAAATAGATGTCTCTGTAGTTACTGTGGTGTCAGACCAAGACCCAAAAAGTGACACATTTTAATTAATTATTAAATTAATTTAAAATGTTGATTCTTTAACATTGTGAGATAGGGGTTTGCATTGACACTTGGTGGAAACTGAGCAGCCTCAGTGGAGTTTTAAATAAATAAATAACAAGAGTATATGTCCTGTACCACATATGGTAAAATGATCAGTAATATTTGCTTGAAAGTGGATTACTTTTCCACTAGGGGTGTAAGCCAAGGAGCAACCTGGATTTGACCTGTGTGTGGATAGCAAAGTGTTTCATAGTGACCAGTGAACTCTCAGCTTTAATATTGTCTGGCAGACTTTGATAAATGCATCAGTAGTCTAGACAGAGTCTTTTTGTGATGATTAAATCTACTTCTTTTAGATGTGTGTCTCTATATATTGTGTTCTTTGTGTAACTAATAATTGAAATATTCCAGTACTTGCCACTGCAAGTAGGAATTTGTGATTACTTCAGTATTATTACTCGTTATTCGAATCAGTTATAACATTTACTCATTGTTTCACAATCTTAAGAATCACTTAGACTGTTCAAAATATAATTTCTACTCTGTAGTCCAAAATTAAAAAAAATGGGATTTGCCTCATATAACTCTGTCATCTGTACAGCACCAGACATCTCCCATGCATAGAAACCCGGTGCACAATATTTCCATAACTGAGTAAAATTATAAGCTCAGTTTTGATTAATGGGACCATTAAGAGATTCTGTATACTAGGTTGTAATCCAATCCCTGTGACCCTCAATGCAACAGAATATGCATGTTAGAAAATGGATGGATGGAAAGATCAAATATTATTGTAGATGAGATCATGATATTTACTTAGAACATATCTGTCCATGGATCTAGGCCTCTCTCCAAAGAAAGAGGGCAGAGTGGGATTCAACAAGCAGAACTTGTTGCAGATGATCACCTGAGTCACCACTTAGTCCTACTCTAATGAATACATATTGGCTTCATACCTGATCCTGTTATTGTTGAGTCTGAGAAAATGTAAGTTGGTCATCTCATTGATACCAGATGGTACATTGACCAGCTGGTTGTGATCCAAACATAATTCAACCATGGAGTGATATGAGCCAAAGAATGACTCGGGTTCGATTCCTTCTCCGTCGAGTTTGTTATAGGACAGGTAGAGGTACTCTAAACCAGGCTCCATGTGGGCAAAGACATAACCTGGTGATATGGAGATGAAGGAAAATACTTTAACTGTGGGAGACCATTTTTTCAGTCTGCAAATACATATATTATCTTAATTATCTGTTATTATAATAATAGTGAACTGCATAACACTTTTCATACACAAAAATGTAGGACAATGTGTCGCACAGACTTAAAAACGACAATACAGAAATTAAAGGAAGACCCTCCAAACCCCCACACAGTCGCACAGCTATCCTTTCATTAATATGCACAGTCTAAACCAAGCATTATCCCTAACCTTAACCATATCCAATTAACGCCTAACTCTAACCTCAGCCTAACCACAATTCAAATCATACACTTAACCAGTTCCTCAAAAAATAAGTTTGTGTTTTATTATTTAGTCCTAATGAGGACTACTGGTCCTGACAAAGGTCAGTGTTTATGCAATGGTCCTAAAGAGGTAACAAGTACAAGTACACACAGGTACATGCACATACTCGCATACGATCATCAAATCCCTCACCCCAGCCCCTTCTTCCATACACTTGTGATCACATGGTGAGATTATGTAGTTAATCAGTGATAGAATGGTATTCAGTGATAGACATGGCAATTTGACACTCAGGTTGCAAGAAGAGTAACTGATAATAGGACAAACACTGGAGCTGATATTATTTTTCACATTTACTGTATGTGATAGAAAGATACAGCCAAATGAGAATCCACTTCTGCTGAGTCTGACAATCACTTTCTGAAAACAATAGCCAAGTGCTAAAATGCTGACTCTTGCTCCCTTTTGCACCTTTTTCCTCTAAAAACTAATGATGGCCTTGGACATGCTGGTTTGTCCAGCTAACACTCTATTGCCAAGTGTTGGTGATACTGTTGTGTAGATACAATATCAATGTCAACACTGTGGTACTTCTATCTTTTTCTGTAGTTTTTATGATGTAGTTTCACATTTGCTAAATCATTCACGATCAACAGGACTGCAGCCAAACCCAGCCAAACCCTGTTCCTGATGTGGAACAGGGATTTAGTATCATTTCCTGAGCATTTTGTTTCCAGGAGCTCATACATTCAAGAGTTTTGGAAACTAAAGTAATAAAGCTTGACAGTGACTGCTCAGTATATAAAATTTCATTCATTTCCTAAACCCATCTTATTAACTATAACTTGATATACAGAAGCCATCCTCGATAGATAGATACTTTATTCACCCCCTTGGGGAAATTCCAATATCCAGAAGGTCACATGAAAATAAACAGATAAAACATCAACAATAATAATAATACACCGACAAGCTATTAATAGACATCACTAAAACGTCATCTAAAAGCAGGGGTCATGTATGAATGAACAGTGCTAACTCCTACTGGTATTGTGCTTGTGATAACATGGCCTGGCCCTTCCGTATTCTTGATATGTTTGTCATTCAGGTGAGTGACTTGGTGTCAGTGCTTTCAGATCATATGGGTTGTCAATGGAAGGTGTGATGGGATGTTCATCAGCAATTCCCACCTACCAGGTATTCTCTCTATGTTGTTTCCCACTAGCACTAGATGAACCAGAGATCTGGGCAGGTAAGATGGAACCAGATAAAGGTCATTATGTGAAAGGTCAATGGACTCGAGATTTCTGCAGAGAAGAAAGATGAGGAGAGGATTTGTAAATAACTGGGTTATCACAATTAAATGAGATTAGTGGTTTTTCAACTATGGTTTTCTTAATATGCTTCTCTTACGTTAGTGCCAAAGGAAATATTCTTTATTCTTTATAACACTGAAAAATAATCTGTATTGGTAAGAGCTTAAATGTACACTGGCAAAGCCCTGTCTTCCTTTGGAGACATGGATATATCACTTTTTGTCTGACCTGTGGTTGATCCAGGCCAGTGGGGCAATTCTGATCTCATCCAGCCGGTTGTGTCTCAGAGAAACCACATTCAGACTTCTGGTCTGATTGAAAACCGTCTCTGAAATTTCCTCTATCAGGTTGTTGTCCAGGTACAGCTCCTGAACATCAGGCAGACAGAAAAAAATAGTTAAAATATCATTATCCAGATCGTTCTAATAATGTCATATTCATGTCAACACTTGAGCAATTTTCCCCCATTTTTAGGATTTGTGCATGAATATTTTGAAAATGCCTTATAACCCTTGAAAAGTGGTTAAAATTATTTCGTACCCTTAAACTGATGAAGAACAAAATGTAATATTTTTTTGTTGCTGGACTATGTTCATCTTCCACCAAGAATGGTGAAATGCCTGCTGCAATAATCACTGGAATTTAGTTTTGATTTTTTTTTTTTTATATTTATGAGTTTCTGATAAAACAACATATAAACTACATTTGTACATTTAAAGTTCCTTATTCTTGAGATTTTGGCTTACAAAGGTGGTTTGATGAGACAATTTCTGGTTATAAATGCATAATACAGCCCAAAACTGAATTTAGACTCATGATAAAATTGGCAGCATAAAGACCTCTAGACACACACAGACACATCCTAGTGTCTAGTTAATCATGTGTCATGTATCGGTCACTTTAACTCCATCATCCTTTTTATCCTTGACAACAAAAGTTGTGAACCTTTGAATTTATAGTATTTAGAAATAATTCCAATGTCATAGCATGTAGTTAGTTAAAGGTGGATTTACAGCAGCTTCATGTTGCTGCTTTTCTGCAGTGTTTGTGGTTAACCAGAAGCCATAATTACCAGTTGAGTGCACTGGCTTCCCACAGGTAGAAACAGAGTTTACTCAGTGGAGTAGTCTTAATAGCAGTGCCAAAAAAGCAATGTATTAGGAAACCTAATGTCACACTGTAGTCAGGAAAGGCTGGACCCAGATGCAGGCAAGGTGAGAACAGCAAAGAGTTTTTACTGTTTATTATTTACACAGCGATAGGAATGTGCAGGGGAGTGAAGGGTAAGTCGGACTCGTCCAGGGGAGGAGGATACAGTGCAGGCAAAGGACAGGTGGGGAGACCGCTCCAGCGGTGGTGATTAAATCCCGGCAGTGCAGCAGTGAAACAACAGGCAATGAGGATCCGTACCACAGGACAGTGCAGCAAAGGCGTCAGCAAGCAGCAAGAATCTTCAGTGGATTGACGTGGAAACCAGTGGAAACACTCAGGCTCACTTGAAGAGCAGACAACAAACTGGCGATGAACCCCCGGAAATCCGGAGCTTAAGAAGGCCACCGCTGATTAGCAGATCACCGGCAGGTGCACAGGTGTGAAGATTGAAGTGTAACAGCAGGGAAGGGAGGAGGGAGGCGAAGCAGACTCATGACACCTAAATTCAGAATGCTGCCACCTCTTGAAAGGGTCTCTGATAATGTGACTGAATAGACAATGACATTAAATCAGTGTATTGCTGGTAGATTAATTATTGAGCATATTAACTATTACTGCCAACTATTTTCCATAAAAGTTCATTTAGGTCCTATTGTGTGTCAAAAGTATCAATCACTTATCTAAATTATGTCTAGGTCTTTGGATATATCAGCCTTTTTATTTAACTACTGCAGGTTGAACCATACAGGTTAGTTTTACTCAGGTCAGTTTTTCCTAGATGTGCTTCTCACCAAAGCAGCAGCATTTTATTGGCTATACCTTTTCAAAATAGAAGAGCATTGTGACTTTTACTTTTATGAAAGAAGACTGGTACCCAGGTATGATGAAGGAGAGAGATAGTTATGTAAACAAACATTACTTCATACCAGCAGTGTGGCGGGAAGACCTTGTGGTATGGTGCGGAAGTGGTTTCTGCCCATTCTGAGGTAGGAGAGCTGGATGAGAGGAGCAAAGGCCAGAGGATCTACATTTCCCTCACTCAACAGATTTCCTTCCAGCTCCAGAATCACCAGGCTTCTCAGACCTAAAAACCATTGGTATATATAAATATATACACACACACAGAGTATATATGTGTTTGTAAACAACAATCTCCAGAGAATGTCCAAACCCAATAATCTGTACATCACCTGACCTGTAATATCTCATGTTTCTATCACATGGTTGTGTCTGTACTGCACTTGGCTAAAGAGAATTTCCTTCAGTAAGACACACCACAATCAGGTTGCTGTTGTGCACAGTACATTCCTGGCTAACCAACATTGTTTACTCTATAAACATTCTAGGTGGTTGCTTTGTGTCATTTTCATAATGCTGGGCAGTTATTGAGTGGAACTAGTTGGCAGCTGGTTAGACTATTGCATGACATTAAAGCTGATGTTGGTGTCAGATGCCTTATCAGTACCTTGGAAGCTGTTTTCATCAATCCCTCTCAGTCTGTTCTCACTGATCTTTAGTTCCTGCAGAGTTGAGGGGAGGTCAGAGGGTACCGCCTCGAGAAGGTTCCCATCCAAGTACAGACGGCTCAGCATCTTCAAACCCTGTGACATACAGATACTGAGGGTACAGTGATACTGTGTTGTATGTGATGGTGTTATGGTTTCTCTCTTTCATAACACACATCTTAAATCTAGAGATAAAGCTTCTGCCTGTTTGAGATAATGCACATTAAAATGATTCTCTTTACACAATTTTTTGAAATAGGTTTTGAAGTTCTAGGTCACATTTGAGACTCTGATGGTAGATCAAGGAAAGATTTGTCAAGATTTAGTTTTGTTTTGACACCTATATGTCCTTGAGGACAACTATCATGTAATCGCATAGACTCGTATTTCTCTCTTTGTTGACTGAATACAGTATGTTTAATGTGATTTTTAATGTATGCTGCCAGCTGTCTTTTGGTAAGTGCTGAAATACTAGAATCACATGGTGGATGTTGGAAAAGGGCTTTTAATTGCAAGTGTAGCATTAGTTTAGTGTGTATATGGCTTACTTTGAAGGCTTTAGGATCAATACCAGCAGAAGTGAGTTTGTTTTTCTTCAGATTGATCCATTCCAGGTTGGGAATTCCATTGAAGGCTTCTGCTGGGATGCTGCTGATATTATTACCTGTAGGCCAGAGCATTTTACAGTCAATTACCCATGAGCTTGAGTTTGTGTGAGTAATTTTCAATTTGCTTACAGAGATTTTTGTTTTGCTTGTTTTATTTATTTACATAATTTCTTCTCGTGTGCAAAGGATTGGGTTCAGTTTATTTTATTTTGGTTCAAGTTTGATAAAAGGCTCTGATTAATAATGTCCCTGCTATGGGTAAGCTGAGCCGAAGATAAATTGTAAGATAAACAAAGAAATACAAATCTATAAATCCAAAGTAGCCTGTGTGGTTTTGTAGTTTAATAGATTAACATTGTGGTGTGTTTTCTGGTGAAACTAGAACAGGAGTAGTCTGTGGATTCAGAAATCTCCTTACACTTTCCTTCATTTTAAGTAATACTCTAACTGTATTGCTGCTATCTTGGCCAGGTCTCCCATGTAGAAGTGATCTGTGATCACAATGGGACTAACCCGGTTAAACAAAGACAAAATGAAAAAATAGGAAAATAAAATTGAGTTGTGGTTATCAATGACTTACCCTCCAGACTCAGAGATTTGAGCTCAGGAATGTACAGAGGAGGGAAGTGAAGCAATTTGGCATTCTCACATGTCACAGTGACATCAGAAATGTCACAGCCTGGAGGAAGTCCTCTGTTCACTATCACCACCTCATCCCCGTCTTCCTCTTCCAGCTCCTCTGGCTTCACTTCCTTCAACTCGTCCTCTGTCACAGCAGGAGGTCTTGGGATTGGAACAGGGATGAACTCTGGTTCTTTGGGTTCTTCAGGTTCTTTTGGGGGCATCTGAAATACATCTCCTCTCAGCCACACCTCCTCCTCCTCCTCTGCCTCTTCTCCCTCCTCCTTCACTAAAGCTAGTAGTTCCTCCCTCAGGATCTCTTCTTGCCTCCTCCTTTCCTCATCTAGCTTCCTTTCCTTCTCCCTTGCTTCTCTCTCCGCTGCCTCCTTCCGCCTTCTGTCTTCCTCCTCCTGCCTCCTCCGCTCATCATCTTGCCTCTTACTCTCCTCCATCTGCCTCCGCCACTCCTCCTCTTCCTTTTCCACCTGCAACCTCAGGGCCTCCTCCTCCTGCCGCCTCCTCTCTTCCACTATCTTCCTCTGCCTCTCTTCCTGCTCCTTCCTCTGCTTCCTCCTCTTCTTCCTTGCTTCATCCTTCCTCCTAAGGCGCTCCTCCTCTTCACGGTGCTCCTCTTCTTCGCGCCAGAGAATTCGCTGGATCTCCTCCTGGGTCAGTGGGCTCACAGTCTCACTGGGATCACTGGGAACTGGGGAGTCACCAGAAAGGTCAAGGCTGAAGTCAGGGTCTAGGGTGGGTTTAGGATGGTGTGGGGCTGCCAGTCAGGTGGCAGGAGTTGGTAGGAGGCAGGAGATGGTTGAGATGAACAAAAACAGCAATGGTATAGAAAGAAAAAGAAGAAGAAAGGCAACAGAAATACGAGAGTAGAAACAGAGGAGCCAGAAGTAAGAAGAAGAGGGGAAATAAAAAAAACTAAGAAAGAATGATACAAGGAAGTGTATGAGGACAGACAGTGATAGTTAGACATACAGATAGACAGGAGATTGATAGACAGAAGGCTGTGTGTTAGTGTTGTAAACAGACAGTTGGACACCCATATTTGTCCAGACAGACAGCAACAAGACTAGTTGTCTTGTTGCAGCTACAGCTACAGAGCTGTTGCTGTAGACCAGTCTGGACACAAACCCCTCTCAACTGTACCCATTGAACAACGGTCAGGTAAAGTTGGTTTTTCTGTGTTAGCTGATGTTGGAATTAGCTGCTACATGATCAAAATTTGATTTTGTTTATTTTTTTATATTTGTTTTTATGTTTATCTATGTTTGTTCAGGTTGATTTGATTTTGTCCTATATTTGGATGTAATATGTCAAGCTAAATATACTGTATAAATAAAAATACTCTATTTTAATAATTAGGTTGAGGTTTAAGATTGTATGAGACTCAAAATAATTTTAAACAAAGTCATTATTTATTATTTAAACCTGCAACTTTTGGTTATTTTTGTTGTTGTTGATGTTATTATTTTGCCTTTGTTTGGTCTTTGTAAGCAGAAAATATGTTAAAATACTTGTAGGCTGCATGTTTCATCTGAAAATGGGCTCTGTTAAGGAGTACTATCAGTGACTGGCAAATCACTCTGTTCTTAATGGTGCCTTGTCTACCTTGAGTGCTACAGACTTTTAAGAAAGGAGGTCTTAGGGTACCAGACATTAATCGTGGCCAAATTGCATGCCTTTGTAACTACTGTATGTCTGGCACTGGTTTAAAGATGACCCTGAATCCACTTGGCTCACTTTAGAGACTGCCCAAGTGACCCCTATCCCCTCTGCATTGTTCTATACATTGAAAGGAAATGTGTTAGGCTTAACATTAAGAAAAACCTTCAGAGCTCTCTAAAAGTTTAGAGATTGACAGGGAGATTAGAAAATCAAGAGGTTTCCCCCTCTCTCTCTCTCCTCACTACTATCCATTCAAATTCTGATTTCCACCCCATTTTAGAGGACCATGCCTTCTCCCTGTGGACTATTTAGAGAAATAAACTGGGAAATCTGGTGGAAAATGTGCAGCTTTCTCTCTCTCTCAACAATAGAGAATATTTTGCAGAATTCTATGGGGCCCTCTCAATTCCAAACACTGACGACACTGCTCCAGTGAGGTCACTTTGGGAAGCTGATTGTGGTATACTATATCTGATGATGAATCTGATAGAGTTTGGCAAAGCATTCCAGGTTGCTTATTCACCAACAAAGCCAGGGAATAACAATTTAAGGTAATTCATCAGCTTTATTACTCCAGTGAGACTAAGTTCAACCCTTTGCTTTCAAAATTCTGTAATAAGTGCAAAACTAGTGATGGTTCTTATTTCTGCTGTCTTTTTGATTGTCCTATTGTTATTTACTTCTGGTACAATGTGTGCATTGAAATTGATAGTATCTTTAAGAAGAAACCGTCCCTAGAACCAATTTTTTGCATCCTGCATTGAACCTTATCCCCTCCTCATTGAAATTGCTCCTGGTGCTGCTCTTCAGTGCCAGGAGATGTATTCTTGTCCACTTGATACTAGAAAGTAGACACTAAGTGTCCCTACCACAGCACAATGGATGAGGAGAGTGATAGAACTCATCCCTCTGTAAGCAATACATTTGTGGTTGAAGGACAAACCATTTAAATTCTTTACTATTTGGAATGCCTTTCTGCTCTATGTTGGATCGGAAAGAGCCCAGGCTCTCTGGAGAGGCCAATACATGTATGAACTGAAATATCTAGACACATGAACGGTCAATCTGCCATTATTTTGACAATGACTGATTACCCTCGAGGTGATTTATCATAACTACCTTCTGTTTAAGTGCGTTAACCCCCCCCCCTTATTTTATCTTATTTTATCTTATTTGTATATCTTTAACTAGGATATGCATTTATGTGGGCGGCTGTGTATGTCTCTGTTGGTGCAGGAGTGTTTTATATACACAGTATCAGTCAAAAGTTTGGACACACCTGACCTAATGGTTTTTCTTTATTTTCATGACTTTGTAGAGTCTCACTGAAGGCATCAAAACTATGAATGAACACATATGGTATTAAGTAATAAACCAAAAATTGTGAACTCTAAATAGGTTTTATATTTCAGATTCCTCAAAGTAGCCACCCTTTACTTTGTTGACAGCGCTGCAAACCCTTGGCCTTCTCTCATTGAGCTTCATGATGTAGTCACCTGAAATGGTTTTCACTTCTCAGGTGTGCCTTGTCAAGGTTCATTTGTGGAATTTCTTGCCTTCTTAATGGGGTTGGGACCATCAGTTGTGTTGTGCAGGAGTCAGGTTGGTACACAGCTGACAGCCCTATTTGACAACTGTTATAATTCATATTATAGCAAGAACCAATCAGCTTAGTAAAGAGAAATGACAGTCCATCATTACTTTAAGACATGAAGGTCAGTCAGTCTGGAAAATTTCAAAAACTGTAAATGTGTCCCCAAGTGCAGTTGCAAAAACCATCAAGTGCTACAACGAAACTGGCTCACACGAGGACTGTCCCAGAAAATGAAGACCAAGAGTCACCTCTGCTGCTGAGGATAAGTTCATCTGAGTCACCAGCCTCAGAAATCGCAAGTTAACAGCACCTCAGATGAGAGCCCAGATAAATGCCAGGCCTTTATGGCCAAATAGCTGCTAAGAAACCACTACTGAGGAAAAGCAACAAGCAGAAGAGATTTGTTTGGGCCAAGAAACACAAGGACTGGACATTAGACCAGTGGAAGTCTCTGCTGTCTGATGAGTGCAAATTTGAGTTCTTTGGTTCCACCAGCCGTGTCTGTGTCCAACGCAGAAAAGGTGAACGGATGATCTCTACATGCATGGTTCCCAACATGAAGCATAGAGGAGGAGGTGTGATGGTGTGGGGTTGCTTTGCTGGTGACACTGTTGGGGATTTATTCAAGATTGAAGGTACAGTGAACCAGCATGGCTACCACAGCATCTTGGATTGTGTTTAGTTGGACCATCATTTATTTTTCAACAGCACAATGACCCCAAACACACCTCCAGGTTGTGTAAGGGCTATTTGACCAAGAAGAAGAGTGATGGAGTGCTGTGCCAGATGACCTGGCCTCCACAGTTACCTGACCTAAACCCAATCGAGATGGACCACAGAGTGAAGGCAAAAGGGCCAACAAGTGCTCAGCATCTCTGGCAACTCCTTCAAGACTGTTGGAAAACCATTTTGGGTGACTACCTCATGAAGCTCATTGAGAAAAGATTAAGAGTGTGCAAAGCAGTAATTAAAGCAAAGGGTGGCTATTTTGAAGAATTTAAAATATAAAACATGTTGAGTTATTTCACACCTTTTTGTATACTACATAATTTCATGTGTTCATTCATAGTTTTGATGCCTTCAGTGAGAATCTACAATGTAAACAGTCATGAAAATAAAGAAAAACCATTAAACTTTTGACTGGTAGTGTGTATATATATGTTATGTGCACGGATGTGATTGTTTTTATTTATAGTTTGTTTTACTTTACCCACATACATGTGGAAAAAGTGTTTATGTTCTTGTGTTTGTATACTCACAAATTAATAAATATTCATAAAAAGGGAATACAAGCTGACCTGAATGAGGTAGTGCACTACAGTTTGAGCTCAAATCTAAAACTCATGTCAGATAACTTATGAATAAAAATATTCATGCTCATGTTACTGGTTATTGTGAAGACTAGATTCAGTTTTCATTTGATCCGTCTGGTATTCCCAACATACAGACTTATTAAACGATTCACAACATGTGTATTAACAGAATTAAAATGTGCAAACCACATTTTTAGCCATGATGGAAACTGAAGGCAACATGCTGAGGCCACAGAGATAGAAACTTTCAGGATATTTTTTTTTCCCCCCAATAAATAAAGAAATGTAATATGTATTGCATGATGATGAGTTTCATTCCAAAATTTTTGACGTATACAGTTTGAATAATTGAACTCTTGACTCTTGTCTGATTGTTCAAACATCGCTGTTGCCTCTGGATGCTGAACCATGGCTTATTCGGCACATGTTGTTTTTCTACCTGGCTCCATGCAGATGGGGCAGCACTCCCCAGCAGGGGTGAAGGGGAAGTGGCAATTCACGGTGGGACACGTGATCTCGTCGCACACCACCTGCCCTCTGGTACACAGACAAGTTACACAGGGCTTTGGAGACCAGACAGCCTGGTCAAACATGGTCAGACCCTGGTACACACACTGGCCCTGCTTACCTGAAACAATACAGACACAGTATAGTTAATTCAGTAGTTCATTATACAGTAGATCACATTCTTTTGAAATGAACAGTGTTTTTCCAAGATGAATCTGTCTCTACAAATCTGACATGGTGTTATTTTTAGGGGGGTGTATTAAGGGGTAATTTGCCCCAAGTGAAATGTCCACCCCGCTAACATAATTATTTGGCAGCTAGAAAGTGTTGAATGAAGCAGGAGCAAGTTCATGACTTGTTTTGTGTAACATACAGTCATGCGATGGAAGATGACACCCCATTCTTATTTCCACCTACAAGTCTTTGCATGAATCTGATGACTTTCCAACTCTAGAAACAGCTGTCGATGAGTACAACACCAGACCTTTTAGATCTACTGAGCAAGGTGGGTGTTGATACTCACATGCAGAGCAAAGCAAATCTAAACCAGCAACATGTGGGTCCCAACACCCCGACCCTTGTCATCCTCCTCCTCAGCAGCAGCAGCAGCAGGCGGCCCAGCTGCAGTAATTACTGTGTAGGTCTAGTCAAATCTAAAGCTTGTACTTTACCATCAGAACCAGACAAAGCAGTGTTTTGTAGTCTTTCCACTCCTCCCTCTGCATTAACTTCACCTTTCAACATCAGACCTGGGACAGGACAAGGTTGTGACGGGCAATGAGTCAGGGAGAAAGATAGTAAACCACTATGATACAGCAGGAAGAAGCTCTTTGTGTCTAGTTTCAGTCTCTCCTGTCTGTCATCTGTCCTTTCTAATGGCATGCTCTCTGTCACTTTATGCCAACACAGGTAGTTAAAGAGGCTCAGGTTATTCCTCCTAAACACTGTCTCTCTCTCTTATCTCAGTCCTCTTTACTATGTGCAGTGAGACTGTCACCCTGTCATCTCTGGAGCACACATTACACTTTAGAGCTTTTCTTTTCTCTTTAAAATATCGCATTGCTGTCAGAGCTCTTGCTTTTCGTTGTCCAGTAAATTGCAGGGTTTTGATAAAATAATATAACAACTATGGCACCATCATCCAAAGCCAAATGTAGTTTTACCAGCAGTTACATTGTTAAATTGCAGATGAGCCAACATTTGTAATACTTGTAAAACCCATTTCCAAGAAAAGTAAGTATTCCTAGTTTTCATCTTTTCCAATATATAGATTAGCTATATATATCCGTTCTTTTATATCATAATAAATTTAATCTTTTGTGTCTTGGGCTGTTAGAAAAAACAAGAAGGTGTCAGCATGAGCTGATGTTGTTTGTTGGTTTTGTGTAAACATTAGATTAGGTAACTTAAAAACTCCAAACTTAAAACAAAGGTGATAAAATTTTAAGAAAGCTACAAGAGGTAGAATCCAGAAGAGAAGATTAATTAAATTATGATATGAGTTGACAAAGTTCAGTCACGAAAATACAACCTTTTTCATTGTCTTACATTTTTGTGCAGTTGACATTTTAAACCTAATTGTGAAAAAAAATGTTTCTAAATATGTGATGGTAATTAATTATTTCTTTGTGTGTGAAAACTGCATCTGCAGATAAAGATTAAGATGAGGGAGAAAGCCATGTTGACATATCCAAGCCAGGGTTTTTGTTAGAATCAAAAGTGAATTTTCCATACATAATATCCTGTAACATTTACAGAGCTGATTGGTTGCTATGGTGGCCAGACAGACATTTCACTTTACCCAAAACAAAGCAAGTAAATACTTCTCTGACTTCTCAGCAAAGGTCCGACATCTGTAATGTTTTATTTCTGTAAACTGAAATCTGGTCTGTTTGGTTGTTGTTACATCACAGTTTTTGTCTGAAACTCTAAACACAAAGCAGATATGTTCTTGTATTTCAAACCACAGTGAAAACAGATACAAATAGTAAAAATGGGGAAATCTTTCACAGTTCCCAACAACAGACCATCACCACTAATCACCTAATGCTTGTATTTTCAAACTGAAATGTTTCCACGTGACGTGGCCTGAGGTCCTTGGTCAGAGCCTCCACCATTGTCTCTGTGTGGGGTTTTTCACGACTCTCTTTCTGACAAGCTCTTTTCCCTCAGATTGTTTTCCCTTCTGTTCATGGTGGAATGTGATGATTTGACATTAAATTGCTGAGCCATAATAACGAGCAGTTTCTTGATGGGAACAGGGGTAGAGCCTCATAGCTAAGTTGATCTGTTCTGAGTGGACTTGAAACTCAAGTTTAACTAAAATGATTTACTGTAGTAAGATTTGATTGTTATTAATGCCAGATACCTAATTTGCTAATATACATTAAAACAATTATGCTCAGTGTATAAGCTGAAATATGCTTTTTCATTTGCACAGTAGAGCTTTACTCCATTAATCAGTAGTTAATGATTAGTCAGTCAGCCTTGATAAGGAATTGCGTGATGGTTAAACTTTTCTGAGCAGAGTAACTAAATTGTATGTTTTAATTATTTTTATCATTATTCTATTTTATTGGAAATTCTAATTGATATCCTCCTGTTTTCTAGACTTAATGAAGTTAAAGAGTTACTGCTATCACTGCCCTGGATTCAAGCTCGGATACTGTCCCACCTGGGTTAGAGCTAAGATACTGGTCTCACTAAATCCATTTAAAGATGAGTGACTGAGTTACTGGTCTCACTGACCTGGGATGATGTTGTAGCTGGAGTGCTGCTCTTGAAGGTTCTGGTTCTTGTAGGACTGCAGGAACAGGGTGTTTCCCTGGTTGTCTCTGGGTTCTAATGGAACACTGGGACTAGGGACCAATCTGATCTTCAGAGGTCTGGAGCGTCCTGTTCTGGTCTGCAGATGACCTGCAACCCAGGGTCATTATTAATGTTCATCTACATTTACACTTTGGAAGATCAACAGCAGTCCATTCTTGCACTCACACATTGTGGGCTTTTCTTTTTTTGTACAAGACATTAGTTATACTTTATTGTACCAAACAGTTTAAACTTTTGGTGGAGCTAGGTCTGAGTCTTACCCTGTCCGTCCCTCCTCCTCTTCCCTCGGCGGGTCTCACCATCATGGTTGTGTGGCCTGCCCCTGGCTTGGGTGTCCTGTACGGTCATGACTACCAGAAGCCACAGACTGACCACCATCAGCCACCACCTCATCCCTGCAGAGCAGCACAAATAAGTCTAACATTCTCTCACAGTAACTAAAACCAGCAATGAGGGATTCAGTGCCTGCATTTTCATTCAAATTTGGACACAATTAGGTACTATAGCTGTACTTTATTTCAAAGCCACATTCTCTTGAAAACTCAAGAGATCGTCAGTTTAATTAAAAAGGTTTTTAATGACTTAGTCTAAACGTAAACAGGCATCCATGCAGTTGTTGATAACCTATGCCATAAAAGCATGTAAAATGTTTTTAGCATAGGTTAATGTACCCAAAAAAAAATACTTGGACACCCAAGACTTTACTCATTCCTCATCGTGAGTCCAGTGAGTTAATCCAGCCATCAAAGACAAAAGGACAACAGTTCATTCTCCCAGTAGTCATGGATGGAAATCAGAAGTTCACAAAATCAGGGTGCGAACCAACATTAAATGCACTGATCAGGAAACATAAAATCCAAGGTTTAAGTCCAACCAGGGAAATATACAGCAGAAAGAGAGGTTTTTACCTGCAGCAGCTTCTCCAGCAAAAGGAGCCGTCAGTGCTGCTGCTGGTCTTCATATAGTTCTCTGCTGGGGTCCTAATGGCTGGTTGTGAATATGTGTGTGTGTGTGTGAGTGTGTATGTAATGAGTGGTCTATACACAGCAGTCCTGTCATTATTAAAGCTGAGATGTGACGCTGACACACACACACCTTTACAAACCTGATCATTTGTCTTCTGTCTGATTCCTCCTCTCAGTGGATTGAACCAGTTTTCTATATCATCCACAATAACTGTAATAAATGTGCCATAGCTGTGCCACAGTGCATGATGGGAATTGTCGATGCTGTTAAAATCATACGATCCTCAGATGTGGCAGGTCAGTGCCCAGACAAGCCTAATAGAGACCTTAAGTTTTTGCTTGTCTGAAGGAATGTAAGCCAAGTCAGAGTCATTAAACATACATTTAATGCTGCTAATGTCATATGAGTGGAATCACATTGTAAGACTAATTTAGCCTGTTGTAGCTAGGCATGAGCTTAGAACTAGTTTTAAAGTATATCACGGTATTAAAAAGCCTAGGTTTCAAAACCAATTAAATTATCTGTCATACCGTGTTGAGGTGACAGATAATTTACGTTTGTGTTTTCGGTGACTCAGCAAACAACCTTTCCCTTTCCAGGTTGGTGCGAGAAATCAGTCAGTTGTGTTTCTGATGGTGTGACAGCTGAAGTGGGTGACATTTTAGAGCTGTACTCGCAATACTGTGGCTATCATACCATCAGAGTCTCATACCATCTAATGCCTAGTTGCAGCTTTATGTTGTAAACATGGTGGAACAAATAGCATCTATAGCCAGACTAAAAATAAATAATAAATGTAAGGAATGCCCAAAAATTAACCTTAATTTTCCATATTCTCTTTCACTGCATAGTTCAACCTATTCCCTCAGTTTGTGACTGATCATGAGTTTGATAGCAGTCGATAGTTTGACGGCACTATGCAATAGAAATTACGAAATAACGTTTTATAACTGGTGATATTTCACCTCAGCATTTCATAATTATAACAAAGCTACACTATTATTTAGTAGCATGTTTAAAAACCACAGCACAAAACATGTTATTATACATCTTTAATAGGGTCTCTCTCTCACACACATCTGTCCAGTGCTGTCCAACTCTCTTTTAATCAATCACTTTGTTTTGGATGAAACAAAACTTTGGTCTGCAGCTCCACAGACTGGAGGTCTGAACACCAAGTCAGCCCTTAGACCCTCCCCTCCTGAATTCAACAGCGACCAGTGGGAAAGCAAATTACAGTGCTGAGAGAGAGAGAGATCGTGTGTGCTGAGACAGAGGAAAGAAAACAGGAGGGAGGGAAGTGGAAAATATTCAGCCATTCAGATTTCTGGATGAGCAGGCTCAGACGGAGGGACTTACAGCAGGAACAGTAGAAAATAAAATCACATAATAAAAACATGGCGTTTGTGTGTCATGTTACATTTTATGGAAATCTATAATGTTTATATAAGATTATCATTAAACTCAAATGGAAATGTACTCCAAGTAGGAGTGTACGTTTAGAATAAATAAAACATTTAATTAACCATAAAAATAAACTAAAAATGTGAATTAAGCATTAACACGTGCCCTTTAAGCAATTTGAAAGCCGCTGGATGGTCCAACTTGTGAAACCAGAAGGAATTTACTTAAGACTGAATACAAAATAAGATTGAGTAATGAGTATGGAATTGGACAATGAAAACTGGGGTAAATGTTTGCTTTCATAATGACAACAAATGTTGTATTCCTTTAAAACTGCTACTCTCTGTCTACAGATAAGACATGCTGCCATCAATTTCAGTGAAAAAAAACTAATTTTGCCAACTTTTTTTTTTCTTTTACCCATGTACCACTGCCTGACACTGCAGCGCTCCATCATAACCTCTGCTCCTCACTCGTGTCATGAACCTGCTGACAGGCAGAGCCAGGGATTCAGCAGCGCCACCCCCTTGTTCCCCCATATAAAAGTGTGGTCAGAAAGTGAACTGCAGCTAACCACTGGGAGCTGTTGACAGAAATTGGGCACCCTGGTTTAGACTGAAACTATTGCAATATTCTCATCTCAGTCATCAGCGCTCACTTCAAATAACAGTTTTGGTCTGGTCACATTTTTCTTCAAGAATTCATTTTCTTGATTTATTATTTCTATCACTGAGCAACACATGATTTCAACCATTATTTAAGTTTTTCCAGAAAGGCTCTCAGTCAAACTGTGGACAGCACCATTACACCACTTAGTATCCAAACCAGTGACCTTCCACTGCTGTACTACACCAGTACTAGCCACTGCTGCACCGTGTGACATCTATCTGTTTCATTCTATTATTTTTCTGTGTTCGGTATTGCTGTAAATGGTTGGTATTTATATGGTGCCTTCCTAGTCTTAAGACCACTGAGAGCTGCTTTGCACTACATTTTTCCTTTTTGTGATACCATTCACCCACACTTTCATACAGCTATCGCTCACCTTTCACACCATTCACACGCTGCCAGCTCAGCCGTCAGGTGCGACGTGGGGTGTCATGTGTCATGCCCAAGGATCTGCCATGTAGACTAGCAGAGCTGAGAACCTTCGAGTTGACGCTTCCGTCACTGTGTGTTGTAGCTCTGATGACTCTTTTGTTTAAGCTTTTTAGTTTCTGACTCTTCTGACTGTGAGTGTCCTCCACTCCACCAGGGTTAGTGACGGCCTGGACACGTTGGTTTGTCCATCAAGTGTTTTTAAAGGAGTGGTGGTTGGTCTGCTGCATACACAGGCAGAAGCTAAGGATGATGGTTACTGTTGTGTATGATGACGTTTGATATGGTGCGTGTGAATCAGTTATGATCCCCTAAAGTTTATTTTCAGGAACACATTCCTGAGCAAGGCTAACAAGACAGTAGTAGGCGATCCTGAAAAGACTGACCTCTCCTCCATTTTCCTGTTTTCAGATGCATCTCTGCCTCAGCCAGAATGAACTTAACTGTACAATCTGCACCTTTTACAGAAACAACGCGTTTGTGTTCCTTATCCAAAAATCAAACCAATGAATCAGCCCAGTCTTTCCATGCGCCTGAGCTCTGTTTCCCGAACTGGGTCATTCTGTTATGTAAAGCAGGTCTTTAGTTTCCTGTCTGGCAGCAGCAGTAGGTTTAAGTCAGGTCATCTTAAAGACACACACTGTAAAAATATAGAAGTTTTTTTTTGTTTTGTTTGTTTGTTTTTTATTTTGATCCTGTGAAACAGCTGTTTCTTCTGCAGCAACTGAAACATCTGCACACAAATATCAAAAGAGAGACCGAGAGAGGGGAGGAGCTAAAGACAAATAGAAGACATTAACTCTACATTACCAGCAGTTTGAGGGCGGCTTCAGGACTTGAGGCCAAATTTTTCCACCTTCTTTTTCTTCTCCTTTGGTTCTGCAGGAGCTCCAGGAAGCGCGTGTGTGTGTGCTTATGAGTGTGTGTGTCACTGTGTGATGATACTGAAAGTGTATGTGTGTTTTGAGTCTCGGCGTGTCCCAGAGAGTGGAGCAGTTGTGTAGAGCCGAGCAGGCTAATAGTGCTGTGAAGGAGAGCCAGAATTTGTATTGCAGCTGAGACAAAAAGGAGTGTGGGAGAGAGGGAGAGAGAGAGAGAGAGGTCTGACATCTGTGTTCCTGTCTGAGACAGGACGCTGCCAATATGTCGGCAAAGTTAAATATCCAAATGTAGCAAAGCAAAGGAGAGACTTGATTCTGAAAGAAAAGCAGGTGATTTATTAAGGCGAGCAGAAATGTGAAGGTTTATTCAGTTCAGTGATGAAAGTAACAGGAATATCTCAGAGGTCAGAGGTCTCACGAGACCAAACAGCTCCATACAAAGGAGTTTAAAGAGGGACGGACTGCACTGTACAGGCCCTGCAGAAGCCAGCAGAGTCGCTCACAGTGAAAACAGGAAATAAACCAGTTTTAGCCACTCAACAACAGGTTCATCTTATGAAATCTGAGTCCGCTAATGTCTGTGATATCTTAAGGATATTTTCCACCACTTCATCTCGCCTTTTCTGGATGGAAACTAGAGTTTGTGAAGAGTTTTGCTGCAGGAGAGCTTTTTTGTGAAAAGCTCTCCTGCAGCAAAGTCCATAAAGTACATCAGCGGTCTTAGCGAGGGGAGATGCAGGAGGTTCTGGTCTGCTCCTGTTTGTGTCACTTCAGTGAATCCAAACAAAGGACTTCAGACACCAAAGTCACAAGGTAACACTTTGAACACACGGTGGAGGCAGCAGTGAATCAACACTTCCTGTGTGCTGGGATGTAAAATCGCTGCTTTTCTCTACTTGCACAGTGTTGCTGTCGCCCCCGTCTGTCTTGAAATACAGACAAAACAGTCACTTCCTGTATGCAGCGTGGGAACAACACATGAAAAAAGCACAGAGAGTTATGTGGAGCTGATAGGCTACATTAATATTGTGTTAACTCATTTGGCCCATTTGAATGCATACAGCTTTTAAGGTTTCAACTTAAACTTCAGTGAAGAGAGAGACTGTTGTCCAGGGCTGTAATGTTTACGGGTACCTGGTTCTGACTGACAAAAAAAAAAACATGCCTCTGAGATGAGTCACCTGGACTCCTCACTCCCTGAACACATGTACTGACTGCAGAGTCCTGAAAACACAGCCTGGTGTGTGTGTGTGTGTGTGAATGGAGTCTGAGTGGAGTCGGTCAAATAAATCACATTTGTGGACGATTATCATACTGATCCGATTTCACTCCAGCCTCTGCAGGTTCTTGTTTGTGATTTCATCACAATAAAAGTCCCTGAAGAATATACGACCAATTCCTTCTGTCTGTTGCCGTGGGTCATAAAATTCGCACATTTTCCTCTTTAATTTCATGATGAGACTTTTTAACAATTCATCTCGGCCATAAAAGCCGCTGAACGACCTCGCGCTTCCTCTGTTTCCCTCGTGACTCATGATCAGCACAGTTTAATGTCTCTGCATGTACAAGCCTGTGGGTCTTGATGAGTGAGGTCCACGGCTTCGAGTTTAAACAGAAGCTGTAGCGCCGCCTACAGTCTAAACAATGGAAAACAGTTGTGGTGAGAATTTCTCAGCAGCCCTGAACTACATGCCATTAAGTTAAGTAATAATAAAGTGAAAATAGCTTTTAAAAATGACACATTGCTTCTCAACAATATTATAGGCCAAGATGTTATGTTATGACAGCAGATTGTTTAAAGTTCCATTTCTTCCTGCAGGTTTGCCGATCTGCATCATCTCTATGTATGACTCATTTATTCATGCTGTAGACCAGGTGTGCCCGCTTTGGTCCCTGCGGTTCTCATTTGGACCGGGCTCCTTTTTTCCCATTTGTGCCCGTGTGTGCCAACCTGTCCCAAGGGTTCGCTGCAGTTCACTTTCTGACCACAGTTTTATATATGGGGGGGACAAGGGGGGGCGCTGTTGAGTTCCTGTCTCTGCCTGTCAGCAGGTTCATGGTTATGATGGTTACGATGAGCGCTGCAGTGTCAGGCAGTGGCACATGGGTTAAAGAAAATGTTTTTAAAAAGTTTTTTTTTTTACTGAAACTGATTCATTGGCTTTATCTGTAGACAAAGAGTAGCAGTTTTAAAAAGAATACAACATTCGCCGTCATTAAGAAACCAAACATTGACCTCACTTCACATTGTCCAATTCCTCATTACTCATTACTCAGTCTAATTTCATATTCAGTTTTAAGTAAATTCCCTCTGGTTTCACAAGTTGGACCATCCAACTGTTTTCAAATTGCTTAAAGGGCACAGTGTTACAAGGGCATGTGTTTCTGTTCAGTTCATATTTTTAGTTCATTTTATAGTTAAAATTTTTTATTTAGTCTTAATTACATTCCTACTTGTTACACGTGTTGGAACACATCCACCTGTTTTCAACTTGCTCGATCTACCAAAGCCCCTTTAGTCACATGGTCCGAAAGGTTGCTTTCCTTTCAAATGGGTTTCTACCTCTTAAAATAAGCAATATGGATCTGTCATCTTATGAAATTATTAATGCTACTGTAAACACAAACAAACAAAAAAGTGTTTAATTGCTTTAAACATTTGAGTTGAATGATAATCTTATATAAAAAATATGACATTCAATAAAATGTAAAGTGATGTTACATAAACATTTGTTTTGGACCCGTGGCCCATCCACAGGATAAATTTTTGGCTCATTACAGGGAAGAATTTGGGAACCCCTGCTGTAGACTAAATGCAATGACATGGAAACATTTAGTGCCCAAACAAAAATCTTGTCACATAGTTTCTAGAGCCAAGAAGCATCTTCAGACTTTGATAATGTGATTAAAACTCTGTGTTTGTACAGGAGAAGTATCCGTCTGTCGTCTCTCTTCCTGGAGGGTGTAGGTCAGAGATCATGACCCTGAATCATCCGCAACTTCCTGGGTAAATAAATATTACCTGTGTATACATACTGTCAATGTGCCTTAATGAATTTATAGAATCTATTATATAAAATCACATCAGTCTGTATTGCATTAAAATCTCTAATGCATGTTCTTGGTTAAAGTGTGTTGACGTGTATTGTTAATAGGCAGGAGATTAAAAGGCAGATGTCTGCACAGATTGAGTGTGTGGATGCATTTGTTCCCCTTGGATTTGTTGCTCTGTAGCCTCTGTACTGGTTTAAGGACATTAAATATTCTGGGGAAAAGATGACAACACACAAACCTGCCTCTCCTGCAGATAAAGCTGTGGGATTAAAGGAAAGTCTGTCTCTTGTCTGTTTTCCACTGGTTTCTTTCCTGTCTGAATGGAGTTGCTGTTGAAACCCCTTGAGACAAATGAGTGTTTACTGTGTATATATAAATGAAGTAAACTTGAGATTGTATTGGTCATTTACCGTCTGTTTTCCTTAATAGCTGCGTCCTGTTCATTCATTGGTCAGTCGATGTTTCCAGTGAAGGTCAAGTTGCTCCGAAAATCAACCTGCTGACAAAGATCCCAGAGAGAGGTGAGATGCTCAGCCACATGGAAACACTGCAGACTGATCCCGTTCAGACACTTTTACCTGTTTCACAGGCGACACTGCAGCAGAAAATGGTTAAATTCATTCAATCATAAGAGTTTATGTTCAATTCCCTCAATATTATATCCTCATCAAGCAGTAACTCACAATGATTCATTTGATCAAAAACTGCAATATCATCTTTGAGATGTTTCTTCACTTTTATCAGGTGTATTGATCATTGATTAGGGGAGACATGACAGAATGTAGAGTTTAGAAAACTAAATATTCTGTAGGTTTGTACACACAGTGAAGTTAGGAGTTTGTCAAGAAATTTAGCAAATTTATGAAATTGTTGAACTTTCAAAACTAACAATTGCCTTCTTTATTATTTAATTCAGCTTTAGACTGGGTAAACCTGTAGACACATTTAAATGTTTTCATTTTGAGTTGAATAGCTGCAACTTATGATTCCTTTCATTTATTTATTAATTATTCATTTAACAACATTTTTACTTTTGCCATATGTGACCAACAGGTTAAACAATTTTTCATTTGAAACATTTTTGCTTGATTTAATTACTAACTCTAGACTCTAATCAAATTACATGTCACATAAGTAAAAATAAAATTGCTTAATGCAGCTTTGCTGGTACATTTCTGAAATTGTGTGCAAACTAATTAGTGAAAATGACTTGTAGGCAATTATGACATTTTTATTAGTGTTATCAATATTTGCCTTAAAGAAATTTGCGCTTTTATGACATCGAAGGTCAGACTGTAGAAAAACATCCTCTGTTTTTCTCCATGTCTCTGCAGCATTGCAGCTGTTTCCCTCTCAGGCTGTAGGTGGCGCTGCTAAGTCTTTCCAGAGCCTGCTAAGAGTTCTGGGACCTGAAGCGGCTGTGGAGACCGTCATCAGAGCCATCAGCCTTTCAATAGACCCATAACCCACATCAGACGTGTCAGTGAAAAGATCCATCGTTATGTCCTGGATGTTTATATCTGCAGCTCATAACAACCCTGGTTTCAATATTTTATTATCTACTACAAACATGTACAAATAAGGTAAACACACACACACACACACAAAAAGAGAGACTAGGAAATACAGTGTTGGTTTAGTCTCTTAGAAATCTTTATTCAATAGAAAGAGCACGACTGCGACGGCTGTAACAGCGGAGCTCATTGGTCAAAATCTACAAAAATAAATAATTTAAATACAAAATGCCAAACAGCAGTGTTGCCTTTGTATTCTCAAATAGTTCTCTTCTCTCAGCTATTTACACACACGCCATTATTAGGAGTTTGTAGGTACGATCACAGTGCTGTGATGTTTCTGCAGGCAGACGCTCAGGTAGCAGGTGGTGGAGGCAACCGACCAATCAGACGACAGTGTCACGTCACTGTGTGGACAGAGGTCTGGACAAAGTTGTTCTAAATATTATGAATAGGTTGTGCTTCATGATTCTGCCTATTTGTGTTTTAGTATTATAATCCTTTTAAATCACTGACCATCATTTCAATCCCCTGGAGGCTGTTTTTAGTGACTATTTCTAGGAATGACCAAACAACACCCAAAGAAAATCTTATCGTCTTATTTACTGTTTTAGTTTGGCTCTTAAATCAACAGATGAGACGCTGATATTAAGCAGTTTGATTCAGGACAATTAAAAAAGAGGACTTTTGAGTTGAAAATGAAATACCACAAGCTCAATGTTATTTTCCAATGCCTAATATTTCCACAGTTTTTTTTTTTTTCCTTTTGCGTGTTTGTGTGGATTATAAAGTGGATTAAAAAACCTTTTGTTTAGAGTAGAAAGAATATTTTTCATTAAGAACACTGGAACGTGTCTTTGGAAATGTTGAAAAATACTTCCAACACAACTTTACTCAAACAAGCAGGGTTTAAAAAAAGATTGTCAGTGATTAATGTTTACTATGTGTATCACATGCGGGTCACTGACACAACCGTGCCAACACAGAAGCTTCTCTTAAAGCTCAGATTATTTTAATATGCATTTTAAATCTTGGCATTTGCCCCAAAAAATCCATCCTGCATTAGTTTAATTTTGTCCATGTAGATGGATTATTGATTGTAACCCAGCACTAATGATAGAAATTTGCTCACGTATATACAATTAAAACTATGGTGGTGACAAACTCACATAAATACATTGGCCTGGTGCCAAAGTCGTGTCCTTTAGAGATAAATAAAAGCTTTTACCATTAGTGTTTTATTGTTAAAGCGCAATATAATTAACGCTCCGCAGTGAACCCTCTCAAATCAAATCATAAACATTGGGAATTCATCCCACATGAAATAAAGGCAGCTCTGCGTCACATGAGCCTTGTGTTTGATCCAATTCAAGTTTCAAAAATCAACCAAACCAACGTCATGTTAACATCAAGCAGCTGCTGTTTAAATGTGTCCAGACCTCGAGTGTCTCACTCAGAGCTCTTCTGACTGCCACGAGCCTCTGCTGCCTCCTCATGCTGCCTGTCGCATCTTCAGTTTTAGCAGTTGGAACAATCAGTGGTTGGTTCAGTTCACTACTGTTCAATTTCCAGCCTCTCATTTCACAAACTAAAGTGTGACAAAGGTCATTTGTCTTTAAAGTTAATGGTTTTTTTCTTGTATGTCCGAGGCGTAGTCTAGTAGCGTCAGTCTTGTTTTCAGACATTTGATTGGCTGATGGAGGCTGGAGAGTGGACAGTGTAAACACAGGAACTTAAGTCAAGTGTTACCAGTTCATATGAAGCCTTCTTGAGCATTTTGGGCCAAAGAGGACACTGAGGTCACAGCAAACAAGGTTTTTACCAGACGTAAAATTTGAAAAGACCCAAGTCCACAAAAAAAACAATCAACAATCATTGGCTGTTGAAGACTAACAGCTTCATCGTCACCTCCAGGTGACATCACCGTTCTCAGAAATCTCCAAGCACTGTTTAAAAATATAATTCAGCTTCTGTTCAGATCATCAGGAATTTGAGGTACTGAGAGTTCAAGGCTGCGTCTACAGCAAACCCAAACCTGGTGTGATATTACTCTACGCACACCCGAACCAGAGCCAGTGCTGTCTCAGATCTCAGCTGTGAACGAAGCCTGTAACAAAGTGAGTTTCATCAACATACAAAACACCCCCCACATCCCAACACTAACACACGCCACCATCTTAGTACTCCAGTCCTACCAGCACATTTAGGCACATTGACAACATCGACAAACGCACAACAAGCCACTTGTGGCACAACAACCAGCAGCAGCAGCATGAAGCTGACGAGGACAGCACTACATTTCCCATCACCCTTGCTCACGTTATGTTATTCCTCTACTTCACTCTGCTCTACAAGCGTAGTCACATTAGTATTCAGTTTCAAAAAAAAAGTTGCCCTGATAATTAACCATTTAAAAAAAAAAAGGATGCACAGTTACTGGGCACAGAAGTCAGATGAAAGTGATATAGTTTGTGGCCTGACATCGTCTGACCATGTCACATCAGAGACCAAACATCAACTCTGGCCTTGACAGACACTAAGTTATAATACTGAACTTCAATGACCAGGATGGTGAGATTTGTGAATAGGAATTAGGTGGAAATTATCTTCAGAGGCCCCTACTAAAAGTCTGTTTTAGTCCGTCTTTGACACTTTCATAACACGTAATGTCCATCATTGACCTTTAACACATACAAATGACAAGGAAAAACCCACCACCAGTAGCAGTGCAGGTCCAAAATCATCAGTGGTTGCTGCTTCACCTCATCTGTTTAGGACCGCTACTAATAATAACTTTAATTATTAATTAATCAGATTATTTCCTTGGTTAACAAAATTAATTCTCTTTAGTGTGTGAAATATTTTAAAACAAAGTGTAAAATATTTCTATAAAAAAATTCTGTCTGCAGAAATGTAATCAGCTTTGTCCCAACAATTGTCCAAAACCAAGACATTCGATTATCTGTCACGTGTGACAACAAATTAAGAGCAGGAGAAGCTCAGCTGTGACATCAAATAAAATGGGTCCAACAAACCCATACTCAACTGAGACCATTTGGCAATAAGATCCACCATGTTTGCTTCACTCCTCCTCCTCCTCTGTGACTGTAGCCATGGTAACTAGTGCTTCCTGACACTGAAGTGGGCAGAAATTCTGGCCCAACATTCAGGAAATGACATCATATGTACTTGGCAGTCAAACAAACTGTTTCCCTCCATCACCCTTTTAAAAAAAAAAAAAATGCTACAGGAAATGGGGAGCTAGAGTCTGGAGCTTAAAGGACAGGTTCACAATCCTCCATCATATGAACATCAGCACATTGTTTTACTTCTCTCAATGGTCTAGTCAGTTAACAGACCTGGGAAGAAAATCACATTTTTTGTACAAAATTCCCTCTGTGTTACAATCGCTCCACCACGCAAACGAAAAGGTGGAAATTTATGATAAAACCTGTAAATCAGGTACGTTTAGTCAAAGAAAAGGTTGCTTCTTTAACCCTTTTGATTTGTCATGAGACCTGGTGTCCAATATTTTTCATTTCTAAATTTCCTGTTTAAATCTTGCAGTGTGAGAACAGATCTACTGAGAGCTGAATTTGTACCAAAAAAAAAAACTGGATTATATACTTAACGACACAAAAGTGTTTTTGTTTCTTCCTACATCACTTATGTACATTGAAAGTGCATTAGGTAGGGGTTTCTTAATAACTATGTGAAATTACTGAGAAAAACCTGTTGCTATGACTATTGCTTTGATTTGAATATATATTTGATTGTGAGCCTTCTCTTCAATCTCCTCTTCTATCACCAAATAAAAGAAAAAGTTCTTCCTGCAACTTGTTTGCTAATGTAAATGAAATTTGACATTTAAGAGCTGATGTGATTCATATCCACACAGAAGTGAGATGTGGGGCCACAACAGAATTTTAAACTCTAGGAACTAGTAACAAAATAATCTGGAAGTCGTTTAAATATCCGGTGATTTATATGCGACTTCCTGAAGATTTCTTTTTTTTTTTTTTTTTTGCTGAGCAGCAGAGGATGATGATGATGATACCTGTCAACATGAGATGACTGGAGAGGAGAAAGTGCTGTAGTAGACAACCAGCCCTGGTCTAAAATTATTACAGACCTCAGGAAAGAAGATGGTATCTCTCCTCTCTCATTGAGGCATCAGCGTGGTGACAGTTAGCTTTAGCCTTTGGGGGCAACTGGCTCTGCTTGTGCCTTCACACAGGGTGGAAGAGAAGTGTGCAGTCTTCTCTCTCAGCAGCCATGAAGATGCCTGGCACTGGTGGCAGGGAGCCCTTTGGCACAGCACCACCAGTCCTTAAGTAGCAAGAGACAATGTTCTGGTCCAGCTTCAACTGGCGGGGGATGCTGTCAAACGGCTTTGGATCCAGATCCAAGATGGAGACCAAATAGGAGAAAGCAGGAGGTCTGGAGAGGTAATCTCTGAGCCATCTCTGACTGGAGACACTGAAGGACCAAAAAAAAAAAAAAAGGACTGTTCACTGAAGAGTTTTGGAGCTGATGTCTGGCTCCACCTGCTGAATTGAATCCGTTGCTTCACATTGGACCGTCAACCTTCCAAAAATCCAATATCTCGAGAACATGTTTGTCATACAGTTGGACAGCCTTTTCCAACTGGAATCTGAAAATTGTAAATTACTTACTCCCTGCCCCAAGGTTTTTTTCTTTCTTTGGGATTCTCCCTCTCTAAGGGTCATCATAGCAGATCCCATTTTTCCCATTTTCCTCATATTTGATTTGGCAGAGATTTTTTAAAACAAATGCCCTTCCTGATGCAACTTTCCCATTTATCCAGACTTGAGACTGGCAATAGGAGTACAGTGGATGTGGCCTCCTGTGGGGTCAATTTAAAGTGTCCAATTAACAGGGAGCAATTGGGATGAGGTGCCTTAATCAGAGGCACGCCAGCCTTTGACCTGTCCAGATATGAAGCAGCAACCCTGTGGTTACAAGCCAAGTTCCCTTTCCACTAGGCCATGAGTTGCCCCTTTCCCTCCATGCACCAAAGTCAATAGAGGAAATTTTTTTTCGCATCATGGTTTACAGGAGTTTTTGATCCACTGCCGCCTCCATAAGTACTTTCAACTGTCTTTATCTTGTGGCTTTGGTGTTGGAAATATTTGGATTTACCTATGTGACACAAACTTACAACTACATGCAGGAGCAGACCTGTAGCTCCTGTGTCCCTCCCACAAGCTAACAACACTGATTTTCTTCATGGACTTTGGTGCAAGAGAGTGAGCAGTTTACAAAAAAGGTTCCAGCTGGAAAAGGCTTTATAATAGCAAGATAAAGCGGTGATAAGTTGAGATATCATAAATTTGACCATTCTGAACCATTTACCCTGAATTAATCATGTAAAAACATCCAGAAGTTACCGACATGTTAAGGCTCAATCCAACAAACATATACTATATACTATAGTATAGTATATAGTATATAATGTACTTTAATAATTAACTATTTCTAAACCTCACCTTTCATCATCCTCCTCTTCCTCAGTGCTGGGCACCAGAGCCACCATGATGGAGCAGTCCTTGGCTGTCATGGCAACACGATACTGATGAATCTAAACATAGAACATGTAAATAAGATCTTAGACCCGAGAAAGAAATGCTGCCATTTTCGGCAAAGATGGTGCAGGTGTTGTATGTATGTACAGTCTGAATACAGAGTGTTCAGCTGCTTATGGCATACAATATTTATGTTTTCATATTATGACATGTCACATTCATTTTCAGTATTTCTTTTCAATGTTGCATTTTGTGCTGATCAATTTTCCACTTAGGCAAAAAGAAAAACTTTGTTTTTACACACAAAATTGGATAATGGAAACAGACTGATTTATACTGATGATTTAAGTAGCAGGAAAATCCACTGACGGTCAGTCAGCTGACACTGTCACAGAGAAATGTTACAGCTGCAGACCTGGACTAGAAAGAGTTTCCAGCTGTGTATGACTCAAAGTGACTGGAATATTTGGAAAATTTGAATTCACTCTAACCTTGGCAGTGGCATACTCCACAGAGCCGTCGTCCTCAGACGGACATTTCTGCAGCTTTTCCAGGAAGGCCTCATTGTACGGCCCATCTATCTGAAGACGAGTTCTGAAAAAGACAAAGCGTGTCAGACCAGATTATTAGTCAATGTACACTGTTCTTCACTGGACCTTGTTAACCCAGTATTACCTCTCCTTGGGGAAATCCTGCAGATGTTGCTCCACTCGACGGTACAAAGGATGAAGTCCTTCAATGTCCAATGTGTCCAACATCTGAGTGTGAAGGATCTTGAACAAAACACTGCTGCCGGGTAAACCCTGAGACCCTACACACACACACACACACACGGTGCTTAGCCTTGCCTGTTTTATACACATTCACTCTCTTCAAATCAGATGAGTCTTAAAGAATGTGATGCATATGGTGACTTTTTTTTCCCCCTCCCTCCCTGCGCTGCAGCTACGGTGTGTCGCCACAACAGCTACTGTAAGATAGATGAAGAGATGGAAAATAAATAGCTTATTTTGACATTTTTGAGTAGGGTACTGACATGTTGGCTCAACGTTCTTTCTTTATTTGTACATGTGTAATCACGTACACTGCATAATCGCAAGGAAAAATGAGTAAAGCAAATACAGAGATTCTCCTTTTCACTCATCACACAACTTGAGTGAGGACATTTTGGCTGGTCCTCATGTTCTGTGTTAAGACTTGGTTTAACGATTACGGGTGAAATTAGGTGTAGGTTAGCTTATGAGCTCTTTTTAGACAGTAGATTGTGGAGAATTTGACAGGAAATGAGAGGGTTAGAGAGGAGTGGTGGGCCATGCAGGGAGCATACAGCAGAATCAATTATGGACACTATATTTCTGTGGCATGCACTATAAGTGTTCAGTCACCAGAGCATGATCCCTAAAGGTTTCCAAGTTTTTAAGTACAGAGCTCTTTCACCAGCAGCTGTAAGCACCTCCTTGTTAATTTGGGTATCTCACAGCATTTCCAGCTTAAAATACTGAAACAATGGACACGCTGTGTCTTCAAAACACAAGAAAAACACAGACTGGTAGAGAGGCAGTTTCTGACCGTGGCGAATCCTCTCCTTGTTGAAAAAACTGGCTTCACAGAAGCTACGCCCTTCTCCACGTCTGTCTGTCACTACCCCACCATCTCCTCCTCCACCTCTTAGCAGGGCATTCACCAGGACCTACAAATGAGGAAAGAAGCTTCATCACATTCAGTACTACAGTGCTGGTGTGTGTACTTAGCCAAAGAACATTTGTCATGTCATCCCTGTTTAAAATTAAAAATCCAGTCAAATTTAATGTTTGTAAAATATGTTTTCCAATTTGATTAAAAGCTTTAGCACACCATTGAAAAAAATATATATTTTATAGATTGTGTGCTGTGTAGATTTACCTGGATAAAGTCATTCAGTACAGCTTTGCCAGACATGTGATTGTTGATTCTGTTGTTTCCGTACATGAAGTATGGTCTGAGATGATGCAGAAGAGAATTCAGGTCCGGCGAGTCATCACTGCTTTCCCCACTACTGTAAATACACTGCCCACCCTAAAAACACACACACAGACAACTTTTAATATGGCTACACAGTGTCAGTATCATGACAGCAATAAATAATCACAGAGTGACAGGGAGCTAATGTTGATGTATGGCTGTGGGTTTTCATGAATTACCAACATTCACAGGTAAATTGCATCGATCATGTAGCGAAAACAGGAGTATTTCCTACAGCCACACTGGAGCAAACATTTGGAATTATCATTGAGTCATAAAAGATGTGTCTAATTTGCAAAGGACAACCTGGCTGTTCTGTTGCACAAAGCCCGTCTGCTAAGGGGGTTTGTTTGTCACCTCAAAATATAACATCACTGTTGTCATCTCCTGATGAGCAAAGAGGACATGGATGCAGGTTAGCTGTGCTTACAGCTCCCTCTGCTGGACAAATTGTTAATCACTTTAAAATGTCTTGTGGCGATTGACGGATAAACTTGAACGTACAATCTGCAACATTAGTTCTGTGAAAATCTCTTTTATAACCATACAAAAGTGATGCTGAAACTTAAATATCTCTAAATGAATTAAATTGAAAATTGAGATTGTAGAGGTTGTGTCTTACCTTAAAAATTTTGAAGTTGTTCTGTGGTTCTTCTATGAGGTGCCTGATGGCAAAGTACATTCTCTGTTTGTTCCTGATCAAGAGGTAAGAGAAAATCATGTTCAGCAGCTAAATGTACACTGTGGTGTTAGGAGCTGAGCTGTATTATACTCAAGGGTGTTTCTAGGCTTGCCTTAAAAACTATAAGATGTGCAGCTTTAAAGGAGGAGAATTTATTTTTTCTTTTCATGATTTGTTTTAACATTTATGTTAAACAATAATAACAACAACAATAATCAGTGCTGAAATCTCACCCTGAGAACAGGTCCAGAGGACAGTACAGGCTGCGTCTCTTCCACTTTCCACTGGCCACCTGGAGCAAGAGAAAGCATGCAATAAAAGACCAATAAAAAAGCAACAAATAATACTATAAGCCGTGTTCGTTTTGTGATAATTCTTATACAGGGTTAGGTTTTTTGACCCAGATCCCAAACCTACTTGTTAAAAACTATATTTACTTAGCTCTTAAGTAAGTATGTGTCCAACACGTCTTATGATTATTGACACACCTTCCTCCTTTCCACACACAAACTGCCGGAGTGCATACTTACCTGACAAACAGAATTAATATCGGCTGACTGATACGATCTGTCTACTAGTTTGTGGAATTTTAATATAGTATGAGCTGAAAATCTATCCCCTCTCTTTCACACTGAAACTGTCCTTTCAAATAAAGGGGCAAAAATATCCCACAACTATCTTAACCATACTTCAGCACTTTATTATTACAGACATGAATAAACTGCAACCTGTAGACCAGCCAGGATCTGGTAAATTGGGCCTGACATCAACTCTGAGCTCATTAGTTCTAGACATAGAAGACATTAGGTGTAGTTAAATGGTTTTATTATTTTGGGGATATAGTTCAGTCCCATTGTTTGGTGGTTGTAGTTACCTTGTAGTGTTGGTGCATACAGAAGCGACACACTTTGGTCTTGATTTCTTTGCTGACATGTTTGGAGGATGGTAGGAAGCCACACTTAGGCTGAAAACACAGCACACACACAGTACAGCAGCTGAATAACAGAGACAAGAAATCACATGTGAACCATAAGAACCTCATACAACTATTTTAAAACTGACTTAGCTAATTAGTTTTTTATTTATTGCTTATAAACATTTTCTCAAACACATAGAATGGTCATTGTAAGCCTCTCTTTAAAATGTGCACGCGTACCTTGATCTCAATGCAGAGAGGAGCAGTGTGTGTTGGCTGGTGTAGAACAGGAGATGTCAGGTTGGGCAGACAGAGAGCACAGCCACTGTAGATATCCATCACCTTATCACAGCGCCACGCTAACACACACACAAAACACAAGAACATTTTCCATATATCTGCTGACTATAAAAAGTTTAAGCATTTAAAATTTTAAAAAGATATTTGTGGAGCAGCTGCAGACTGGTGCCTTCATTAATCCTTTTATCTATTTATAGATCAACTTTTTTCCTTTATCATTTTATTTTGGATTTTCTGATACCTTAAATACTTGTCCACCTGTCTACCACTATGGAGCCAATCCCCCAGGACTTGGCTCCATAGCACTAGGGATGTAACAGCTACTTATGTCCCAGTAAACCACAGTGAAGGTTACTGTATTAATTTCAATTACCATGGTAACGGTGTGGCAAACTCGCTAGATAAGCGTTGCATGCTGCATCTGCAGTAACACACTGCTCGTTTGTCATGTAGGGAAGAAGACATGGCGCAGGGAGGGCGGGAGAGCAGCTGCTCTTGGGACATTCTTCTGCCTTCTAAGACGACAAAACCTGAAGGTAAGTTAACCTGAAGCACGAATAAATGATGTATGTGTCGGTTTCTCAAAAAGGTGATATGATCTGAATTGTGAGTTTTGTGATCTGTTGGTTACACATTTAGTAGGAAGCAACAATGACGGTAATGAGTAATAATGACATTTTCTATTCCTTTTTTCATAGAGTGAGTCTACTGGTCCGTCACAGTCAACCTCTGAGACTGTTCAGTGACAGCACACACACACGTCTCCTCTAACAGATCCCTACTCAAACCAGAAAAAGTTATAATATATATAAGATTGACATATTTAAGACTGACTTGAACATTTGGATTTTTTTTTATATGTTTCTGTTGTTATTGGTGATATATATATTTATGATGACTGTTGCTCATTTGAATTACTTATTCAAGGATTTTTTCTTCTGATTATTATTACTAACATTGCACAGTTTTGATGTTTTTTTTACTGAATTTAATGTTTATTCTGCACTGTTAATATTTTGCATTTTGTTTCTACTTTAAAAGATAATAAATTTACTTAAATATAAATGTTGGAGAAATTATCTCAATTTATTAGTATATCAGTGTTTTTTCCAACATTTTGAACATATTTTAACAATACCGCAGTGTACCGATAACTGTCATACAGTCACATCCATATGTAGGGCAAAAGGTGGGGGAACACCCCAGTTCACAGTTCACCAGTCCATAGGAGGGCAAACAAATAAGGAAACAACCATTGACTTTCACCTTCACACCTATGATCAATTTACAGTGTCCAAATACTCATGCATTTTTTTTGTTGGACTGTGCAAGGAAACTGGAGTACTCAAGAGACACGCACACATGCAAAATCCACACAAAAAGGCCCTTGGTCAAGCTGGGATTCGAGCTGGCAACATTTTTGCTGTGAGGCAACAGCGCTACCTCTACCTTAAATATGTGAACCAGTTTATGGGGTGTACTTGTGGTTTAATGTGCTCACTATGTGTTCTCATTTAAAGGGACAGCTGTCTTCACAGGTTGTGCTTTGCCACAGGATGCCCAAGTATCAAAGGCATTTATATTTGTATTATTATTATTAAAAAAACATCAAGATGATGACTTAACATATTTGAATATCAAATGTTTCTTACCTGGTCTATGAGGCTGAACTTTGATTGACAGCTGTCGTACAAACTCTAGCGGCAGTTTGACCACTTCCTGTAAAGAGATAAGATCAGTGAGACGTGATGAGTGTAAACATCTGTCTTTGTTTCTGAAATCATCTGTATGTAAAGCACTGTGATCAGCAGACAGCATTTCATGATCACTTTGTCACTGGCTCAGGAACAACAGCTTCAATGAAAATACTGATAAACCATGATCTTGCCACTTGTACTGATACAGATAACCGTGACAGATTTCACAGTATCATACATCAGGCCACATACTCAGAACCATTTGTTTTTTGCACTCACTTGTGACATACAGATAAAGTCATCTGTTAACTACAATTACTAGCTATGAAATAAAGCTAAAATTAGATGCTATCTGACTGGAAGAATGTTGTTCATGTGCTTAAACCCCAAGGCCTCAACGTGTTACAAAACTAGTTTATCAACCATTTCTGAGAAGATTACATGCTCATAAACAGAAATATGCCTTTCTAAAAGAATGAATATTGTTATTGTTATCATCATTATGCCACCATTTTCAAAACTAGGAAATCATCAGGTTTGGCACCGCAACACCTCTGTATTTTTTCCTTTATTACTACTCCTGCAGCAGCCTACAGTATTGTTTTATCTTTGAGACTCCTGTTAAAATGTTCATTATGTGACAAGAAAACTTCGGATTTCCAAAGAAATAAGAAGTATGCATCTTCGTCATTACTGAATCCTAGCTCACCAAAGAACATCACCGAAATGTCTGCCTTTCTAGGGAACTCACCCAGAGCAACAAAGGATAACTGATTAGATGTGATGAGTTGTCCCGGTATATGTTTTGTTTTTTTTTGTTTTTTTTTTTTAAATATGGAGATATCTTTGGCAGAGTAAATGATTAAAGGGAGAATGAAAACAAATGGTCCCTTACCCCACTGTGGATAAACATCTCTCCAAGAAGACTGCTCATGACATTGGAGGTGAAGTCAACCATGTTCTGGAGCTGCCTGAAGGCCTGCTCTGGTGTCTACAGGACAAACAGAAAGAAACAAAGCCAGGCACATAAATGACTGGTTATATTCAGTTCTATTGAAAGACAGCTGAGAATAACTTTTATTGTCATTAACAATCAATAGTGCTTAAAAGTGTCTGATTTAAACTTTAGGGGGAACAATTTTTACAAGTTTCTGGTAAATTTTCATGGGAAGTTAAGCTGGGGAATTTTGGAAATATTCCAAATTGGATACTTTCCATGGGAATTATGGGAATTGACTGGGAATTGAAGGTAGTTTAATGGAAAGGTATCATATCCAAGCATAAATATTTGTTTTGTTGTAAGTATACATCCATCCAAAATAATACAATTAAAACAGATTTATTTGTAAGTAGAACTCAATCAAAATATTTTATTGAACAATCAATTATTTCACTGAAGAACAAAAACATGGATGTGGAGTTAAATATTACTCATCCTCCTACCCAACCCATTCAAAAATTAACATAGATGCACCCACCCACCCCAATCCAAAAAAATGTGGCTTCAACAGTCTTCTGCTCTGAGCTCAAAAGTGTGGTTCAGGATTCTAGAAGTCATCTAGATGGAGGAATGCACAGTGCGTGTGAGGGGCGTGGTCTCAATAGCCCTGCAGTAAGCAGTGTGCTATGCTATGTGTGCATGTGATTGAGGAATAGCATAGATGTTCAGCTATACTTGCATGATATCTGGTTGTTTTAGTCAGGATTATGCTAAAATACAGTATATTTTCCCCACCTATATGTAAGTTCCCTATTAAGAACATACCTTCAATTTAGTAAATTCCTGGTTTATTCCTGCTTTATTCCTGCTTTATTCCTGCTTTATTCCCATAAATTCCTGTTAATTCTGATAAGTTCCCGTTAATTCCCATGGAAAGTTTCCAAGTTTGAAAATTCCCAGAATTTTGCAACCCTAATTACATCACAACAGGCTTGTTGACAGCAGGGTTTAACACTGCCTTCCGTGTGTAGTATAGGTACAGTATGTGAATATCCTGTGAGGCTTGTCAAATATTTTATTTTACTTCATACTGTACTGACTACTAAAACAAATAGCTCCTGGTGTTTGATGGTTTGACAAAGGTGTATTTACTCAATTGGCAGTTGGTATCAACTGAAGTGACTTACTGCACTAAGGGTGTTAAGTCATGTGAGGCTCTGTAGATAATGAAGCAAAGATAACAATGGCCTGTGTCCAGAGTCATGTGGCATCCTGAGTCACAGTGCAAGAAGGTTTTTCCTAGCATCACACCATGAAGCTACATTTAATAAAGAGGGAAGGAGGTGACAGCTGCCATTACAAACTTTAGGGTTCAGTCCATAACATTTAGGTGGCTTTATTGGCAACCTTAGGAATGCACTACCAGTAAGTGAATGGTCTGTATTTGTATTTCCCCTTTTCTAGTTTTGATGACCGCTCATAGCCGCTTTACACTACAGTTTTTGCCATTCACACCCAGTTAGTGTGTGTGTAAAATAATTCAACTAATTTAGTAATATGTACCCTCAGAATAAGCCTTATGTACTTTGTTCTTCGTCTGGTGTTGCCATGCGTCTATAGCAGTCTAAATGGATAAACAAGCCAGAGCTAGTGTTTTAGAGTGCAAGCATACTATGCAAATGAAGAAGAACAACGCCGCCGGCATAAACCTGAGGAATAAACTGCACGAAAGAGCTGTGAAAGAATGTTTACATGCGTTCTGGTATGCAAAGGCAACTGTAGTTCCCTCACATGCTTTAGAAAGGGAGGGAAGAGTGGAGGAGACCTCTGTGTGTTGCAATCTGCAGCCAATCTGCAGTTAGCATGTGACTAATTCTTGCATACTTGACCATTAACATCTTAAGCCATGGTTTCACTTTTACACAGTAAAGACAAGACATGAGTAGCCAGTACAAATATGAAACCTTATGATGAAATTATCATTTAGGATATGACATTTTGGTCATATCTCACAACCCTAACATTGCTAATGTTGATGACAAATGGCAGCTGACTTGAAGCCGAAACGTTATTGACTGTTCTTTGTGATTTGGCTAACCTGAGCAACAAGTACACACGCAAATTTGTGCTTCATGTGCTGGCAACAACAAAACGTGTTTTTTCTGAGCAGTACTATGGCTCAGGCTTTAACATCAAACATACAAAGAGACTCATTTTACCTGTGGTGGGTTTTCAGAGTCCTCGGCTGGATACTTTAGTAGACGCAGAACTCTAGAAAGCTGCAAGAACAAAAGGGACGTCCAGTTAAATGTTAAGAAGAAAATACTGATAAAGTTTTTCCATTGTGCACCTGGGACAGTAAATATCTTATACAAATTCAAGGGCAATGCATGGAACATCTGACTGAAACATTGTTGGCCTGCTAATGTTTTTTTTTTACACCCAAAGGTAGAACACATGTCTCTGTTTTATGCCTGCATAAAAACATATCACTTAAAAGAATCAGGTAACACAGGAAACCAGGCAAAATGTTCACAAGTAATTACCCGATAAAAAAAAATGTAGGGGGAAAAAAACAAGACTGAGAACATGTTAAAATTTCAGCTTTCAGACTGAACAGTTTCCAGTGTTGTGTTCAGGAATTTTTTAGGCGGGTCTAGTTAGAGAATTGTCTAGTGTAGACTCACTCACTCATCTTCTACCACTTTATCCTCCACATGAGGGACGTGGGGGGAGCTGATGTGCCTACACCCAGCTGACATAGGGCGAAAGGCGGGGTACACCCTGGACAGGTCGCCAGTATGTCATTAATTGCAACCAAAAAGGGGAAAATTTGCTTCTCTACGGAGCTTTTCCATTAATACCCCGCTCAAACACTGTCAAACAGCGCTTTTCATACAAACTATTAATTTAAACACACCTATATGAAACATGTAGAGAAGCAACATTTTCCTCAATTTTGTCATAGCTTGAACATCATACTACACATAAACAAGGAGCTGGTTTAGCTACAGTCCTCCCTCTCCCTCTCCCTCTCCCTCTCTCTATTAGTTGTACCTGCAGCCTCACAGCAGTAGTCTGCTGCTCTTTCTGTACTCGCTCACTCACCTACCGCTTTATCCTCTACATGAGGGTCACAGGGGGTGAAAGGCAGGGTACACCCTGGGCAGGTCGCCAGTATGTCATTAATTGCAACTGAAATGGGGAAAATGTTAACCCTTCTCTATGGAGATTTTCCTTTAACAGCGCGGTTCAAACACTGGCAAACAGAGCTGTGCATACAGACTATTAATTTAAACACGCCTATATCAAACATGTAGAGAAGCAACATTTTCCTCAATTTTGTCATAGCTTGAACATCATACTACACATAAACAAAGAGCTGGTTTAGGCTACAGTTCTCTCTCTCCATCTATCTCTCTATCTATCTATCAGTGGTACCTGCAGCCTCACTGCAGGACTCACCAGGTACACCCTGGACAGGTCACCAGTCCATCACTGGGCCACACATAGAAACAATTCCTCATCCTTAGGAATTTTAAATGTAGTGGCTTTTCTGTGTTTCTGCCTCTAATAGAAAACATTTTTAAGGCAAAGACATTTTAGCTAGGGCCACACGTCAGAGTAGTGTATTGCACTGTTGGCTCACAGCGAGAAGGTTGCGGGCTTAACTGAGGCCCTTTCTGTGTGGAGTGCTGCATGTTCTCCCCCCATTTTCTCCAAAGTCCCAAAACATGCTGAGGTTAATTGGACACTAAACTGACCGTAAGTGTGAGTGTGAGAGTGAATGGTTGCTTTTCTCTGTATATTTGTCCTGCAATGGACTGGTGACCTGTCCAGGGAGTGGCCCGCCTTTCACTCCATGTCAGCTGGGATTGGCTCCAGACCCTTTTATCCTCGTGGAGGATAAATGGTAGACAGTGGATGGATGAATATTTATTATGACATCAAAAACACCCATGTGGAGGATAGAGCTGCATATGTATCAATGACATCTCAACTTTTTAGCAAGCCAATAGCAGTAGTGTCCGGACATATGCAGTTACTCATGAGTGAATGGTAAACGCTGAGGGTTTCTAGATCGTTTTGATTCGCATTTGAGGAGGAGTTATTGCATCATTCTGAATAGAAGACAGGAGGGGAATGTTTCACTTCTCTCTACGATTCTTAACTCCACAGAGGGATGTTTTCATCCACTATTTTCTAACATATATAATATGAATAATATATAATGGACAAATTTATATTCACATTAAAAAATAATTGGTGTGTCTGCTTTTCAAAAGTTATTGAATGCACTGACTAAATATAAAAATAGTTACCAATTAATTTTGTTCAGAATTAATTGTACATTAAATGTACATTCTTTTCATTCTAAACGACAGTGTTTAGGTTGGACGCAACACCACTGCTAGTTCGATGTGACGCCATACTATAGCCTATTAGGTAATTGATTGCGCAATAATAACATGATCATACAGGTCCCTTGAAAAAGACTTTCCCATAGCCGGGGATACAGTTTTTAGGGAGTGTGACCAGTGAACACACCACCCTGCCTAAATCAGCCCAACCTCTGCCTTAACTTTCATGGATTTAAATTGAGAAAAACTCAACTATTAACTAAGTTTGCTGACTGAATGGGGAAGCCATGGAAATCAGCTGTATACGATTACAGTTCGCACATTCTGAACTTTAATGACAACCCAGTCAGTCTGCGAGTCTGACTAAACATATGTGCATGCAAGTTATATTCATATTGATGTTTTCTAGACCGTCGTTGTTGCCATATATATATATACATATATATATATGTATATATATATATATACATATATATATAGAGAGAGAGAGATTCTTCGGACGGGCCAGTCTGAACTCTCAGCTCTAGCTAGCAGGTCAGCTAAGGCACCAAACAGACTATATAACGGAACAACTTGTGAACAAAATCCTTGCTACTGACATTTTAGTTTTCAGTCATGTTTTTCCGCAGGATCAATATAATCGTTTCAACCGACAGAAGCACCGAGCTTGAAGTTTGTCCTGACGTCAAACAGGCGGCAGCACAGCGGTTATCCTCATAAAATGATGTGAGCTTGGTGTTAGCCTAGCCGACTCACCTGTACGTGTGAGACAACCAGGCTCTTGTTCCCTTCACCGTGATACTTCCAGTCGTCCTCGTCCATTTTGTCCAGTTCCATCACGCCGACGATGACGACCGAGCTTTCGTTCAATGACGAGACAGCGGCACACAAGTGCTCCTTCAACTGTTACAGCTAGCTGTAATTCAGAGGTACTTGAGCACCGAGTTCCTCAGTGCTGGCTGCCGGGACCCGGATGACCAAAGCTACCTTTCAAAATAATACTTCTGTTTATAATTTTAAAAAATAAAAGCCCAAAGAAGTTCTAGTATCGACAGTAACTAAATGTTAAGACGATGACGTAATTTCGAGCAGAAAAATTGGCAACATAAATGAAGTCATATTAAGTTCAAATGCATTCCATTGGATTGTGGCTTTTATAACGCCCAGAAAGTTGGCATTATTCAGTTTAAACATCTGTAAGGAAATGAAAATAACTTATTGCAGCATCTGTACAATAAGGTTCCAACTGTAAAATGCTGGAAAAGTACTATTGCACTGATCTCGGATTAGTGCCTTTCAAGTGCCTGTTTAATTCCAAAACAGAGCCTTTTTTATAAAAACTGGGAAACCTAGATGAAATATGTAGAACCGGGCATTTCTGCCATCATACTTCTGAGCTTTAAGATTGTCTTTATTATAAAATGTCACTGTAACAAGATTTCACATGTGAAAGTGTGAAGCTGATGTTTTGTTTTTGTTTATCTAGTTTCTATATCGAATTGTGTGGGATAGTTCATGTCTGAGTAACTTTATTTGCTCGAAAATTGTGGTAAAAGTGTGTATTTGTTTAAATATTTAAATATAAATGAAATCAGCATGAATACTACTTGATGGCCCAAATATGAATCAAAAATATATGAATGGCCACCTGCCATGTTTCCTACATTATCTTTGCATTTTAATACACTGATACATTTTTTTAAACTTTCAATAATCAACATGGGCCTCCAGATAAAAAAAAAAAAAAATAATCACACAGTTGATTATTTATAAATCACAATGTTTTAATACGTATAAAAACAAAATGAAAAGCAACACACACCCATACACACTATCAGGACACAGGCATACTATACATGGAAATTTCTACAAAGACAGAGGACATGTGATATCTACTGTGATGATTCAGCTGCTTCACGCTCTGTGTGTGATCCAGGGAGGGGAGATTCCCTGCGTCCCCATGTTCTGGTTGTGAGAGGAAAAAGTGTGTGCAACAAACACACATTTTTCTCAGTCTGTACATGACATCAGGAATTATGTGTTTAAGTCAGAGCCTGATGGTGCTCCTCCACCAGCAGTAATCAGTCCATCCCTCCAATGTCATGCTGTTTGTATGACTGTGAGACCAGACTCCCTACAGAAAAACAAATACTGTCAGACTGATGCATCACTAATGGAAAGACATCGCTTGCCAATTATTTCTTCCGAGCTCAAACTATTGCAATTTCTCAAGTAGATAAACAAAAAACAAATTGCCTAAAATAATAGCTAACACAAAAAACATTAAAGGAATGTACATTTTAACAGCACAAAAGTGGTCATGACATACTTACCATTGATTTGACTCATAAATTAACACTAATCACATCTACTGCTCCCAGAATATGTTTTGTAAAACCTTTTTTAAGAATCATAAATAAATCCAATAAGTGGTTTTCATTGTGGTGGTTGTCACGTTGACAAACTGCTAAATTAAAATAATTGGGATGACACTTAATGGAAGACTGCAATATAGCAATAGGTCAACATTTTTGACATGTAAAGCTCAGAAATTCAAATGTATATCTTGGTTAAATCAAACAAACTTCTTACAACCCGAGCGACTGTGTGACACTGCACAGAGGCACTTCATTAATGGATAAACTGCTGTTTATCAAGAAATGTTGAAGTTGCCATAAAACAATCTTTATTTTAAAATGCATCTCACTAAATGTTGAATTATTAGTGTAATAATTTTTTATGATGTGTCTGTATAGGTTAAACCATCTTTCTGTATTGCTATTATGGAAAATGTGTGATAAAACTACACAGTATATGTGCGTTGACCAATTTCTCCCTTTTGCCCTTTAGTACAATTAAACTCATCATGCTAAGGAAAATCACTCTGCAGATGATGTGCAAAAGCAGAAAGTAAGATAAGTTCAGACATTAATGTATACAGCATTTACCATCACCCCACATCTCACAGACAGAAACAGAAAAGTCAGGACCTGACCAACATTGCTGCAGACAAAACATATATGACACATGAAAAGCCCAAGGAGTGAGGTGGGAGTAGGAGCAGGAGGGTCAAAGGCCAAGCAGGAAGTAGATGTAGACTAGCCAGCTAGCCTGCAAAGAAACAAGCTGTGCCACTCCACCGTTAGCCATGTCAACACCCGTTTGCCAACCACAGTCTAATTTCACCAAAGCTTAAATGACAGCAAATTATTCAGAGAGGGAACTGAGGTTAGCAGAGATCAGACAGTCATAAAGCCACAGTCTGGGAGACATAATGTGGGTAAGAGAGGAGTCACCGTGCATCCAGTGACTGTGATACATCCTCTGACTATAAGGACAAACATCTTGTTTCTAATCAGACATTTAACATTTTAGATTGACAACTTAGTCTGGTGGTTAATATATAGTCAAAAAACCCAAGTGAAAGACCTAACAATAACTGTCAGTATTGTCTGACTTTCCTACTTTTTCTGTTCCTGTCAGGTGCAATAATAGAATAAAAAAATATGTCTCCCTCTGTTGTGAAATTATAAAAGACTCAAAGGTGTAATCATGCAATGAATGCAAATGATAGGACAAATCCTTAAAGGTGACAATCTTTTAATAAAAAAAAAATACAACATGATAGGGGTATCTCTTCTGTAAATTTTAATCTGTCTTGCAACTCACGTGCCTTAATCATGAAAATCCCAGCAGTATGATGGCAGAAATGGAAGTTTATTGGAGGTTTACAAATGATTAAATATTAGTTGACTTCATCAATCAAATTAAGTAGATGCTTTGTTTAAAAAAATGCATAGTATGTAATTTCTAGGGGTCACTCAATCAAAACAAAAGACCAAATTTGATGATGTCGGCAAGTAATGTGGGACCATAGTCATCTGTGCTTTATGAGGAAAGCTTTGGCGGCAGGAGGCACACCAAACAGCAATGATCCATTAGTGATAAATACACACAATAAAATGAAAAACAAAAGACAATGCAGTAAAAAACAAGTAGTATGGAATATTTAATATCAGGGGTTACCAAAATGAAACAGTCTCTTATCTTGAATAGAATCCTGATTTATGTGGACTATAGAGTGCTGGAAACATTTTGGCTAATGTAAGTACAACCACTCAACAAAATAAATAACCTAAGTATTTTTAGATATCTTAAAGCAGAAATGTCACATTATATATTCAAATGTAAATAGAGTATAACTCCCTATTAACTGCTCAAACTGTGTTTGTCTTTTCAGAGGAATTGCTTCCACTCTGTTCTGACCCTACAGACTGTGGCTTTGATACATGTGCAGTTTTGTCAATAAGCTGTGTGCTTGGGAAGGATGCGGTTGGGGTGCTGGTGTTGGGTGGAAGTGGTACAGAAAGGGGTAGGGTGGGGTATGCTTTGGATACAGGCTGGGCTGGTGAGGTGTCAGTCAGAGTTGCAGGGCAGCAGATCTAGCAGAGCTCCCAGACACAGCAGCAGCAGGGGCAGTGGCATGCTTACCTGTGGCTAGGCCCCCCTCTGCCCTGACCTTCATCCCTACTCCTCCTCCTCCTCCTCCAACTCCCGGGCCAGAGCTGCCCAAGGCTTCCATGGGGAAGGAGGGCCGTTCACCTCTGTAAGGCTTGGGCCTGAAGGGGAAGTCTTTGTCTTTACCTTTGGAACCTTTGGGCCGACCTGCTGTCTTCTTCTTGGACTTGCCATCCCCTTTCACACCCAGTAGGGGGTGTACCTCTGAAGAGAGAGAGAACAGACTAGGTGTTTGTTTTCGGAACACTTCATGTCACCATGAAGCCAGAAAGTGAGGTCGTACAGCAATAATTACTGGATGTGAAGTGCATCCAATAATTAGACACATTTTCAGTTTAATGAACGGCCATTATTTACCTTTTGGTATAAACAACATTACAACAATTCAAAAAAGGGTATGTACTGTACGGTGTGCACAGAGAATGTGTCACACCCAGTGCTTTTCAATACTGTTGTATTCTTCAATCTTACCATCACTTGGCACCCCCTGCAGTTCGATGGTGGTGGTGCGGGCTTTCTTTTTGGCTGGGCCTCCTTCAGATGAAGGCTGTCGCTGCTTCTTGTCACCGCCAGCTAACGCGTCCTCTGTGGCAGAAGCCTGGACTGAGGAGTCTGGTGGAGGGCCATAGGGGTTTTCCTCTGGATCCTCAACTTCAGGGGCAATGGGCAGGTACAGCAGTGCCTTATAGTCTTCCAGCTCCTCATCACTACAGGATGACAGGTCAACAGTCAAGACTCTCAGTGATTATCTTGGTAAATAATTCATGCAAGCCTTAGATTATTCATAGTTGTCATCTCTATTGCTTAAGTGACTGTTGATAAAATACTATGCAATTAACTAGATTTAAAAGTACTGACTGAATCAGGATTTAATACGACAGGACTGATTTTATTACAGCATTTGTGAAGACCAGACAAGTGTTAACCAGTAACAAGCTGATTTTCTGATCTTAGAATCGAAAATTTTGGACAATGGACATGGAAACAACTTAAAAAACAAAATCTTAGATCAGTGAGAGAATGCTGATGTAGTAGATTGTATTCTCTTCTCTTGTTCTTTCTCACCTGCTGCAAAAAGCAACAATGGGGTCAACAGTGGTCACATCCACCTCTTCATCCTCCGCAGCATCTGCACCTGCAAAATGAGAATGTTTAAAACAGTCAGTAAGATAATTTTACACAGTACCTAAAGTCAGTAGTTTGTCTCCTGGGATTTATTAAAATCTATATGACTTAGGAACATCCACGGGCCACTATAAAAAAAATAAAATGAAATAAAATGAACAAGATGTGCTTTAACTGTAGACTTTCAGCTTTAATTTGATGATATTTACATCCAAATCAGGTGAACGGTGTAGGAATTACAACAGTTTGTATATGTGCCTCCCACTTTTGTTTTATTTCAAATCCATTGTGGTGGTGTATAGAGCCAAAAAGATATATTTAAGGACCTGACTGTAAATGTCAACTTGGTGTATGTTACCCATTTGCTCAGGTTCACTCTTATCTTCGTCCTCGATGTCGAATTCAGACTCTCGCTCCTCGTACTCCACATTCTCATCTAGTTCTTTGAAGTCTGGGGCAAAGGCACTCCAGTTTTCCTACAAGACAAAAATTCATATGACACATCAACTCAGCTAGTAGTTGTGTTTTATTAATGGCCTGATTTCTTTAAAAAATGTATTTAACTAAATAAATTGGGAGAATGTTAATTCATGAAAACCATTATTACTATTTACTTACCACTTGGTTCTGAGCCCAGATAGACACCACTCCACTAGAGATGGAGGCAATAATTGGACGGACAGGATGCCACTGAAGACAAGTTTAAAGATGAATAGGTCAATTATCTGACTGTTTCCATGTTGTACCCTGACAGAAATTTAGCTCTGAAATGCTTACAGCAACATCCAGCAGTAGCTCTCCTCTGGTGCCATGAAGGATCTTTACCAAGTTGCCAATGCTCTTCTCCCAGATGTAGAGAGCGTGCTGCTTGGCTGAACCTGCCACAATGTACTCGCCATCCCCAGAGAAACAGCAGCGTTTCCATGGAGTCCTGAACAAGGGAAAAAAAGAGTGAAGGATCAGTGGAAGAGACAGATGCACTACCAAAAGAGACAATTTCAGCATTTACTCTGAAATTAAGCAAGCACTGCAATGTCTGCAAGATCTTACAACTTACTTCTTAGCAAGGTTTATTGCAACACTTCGAAACTGAGGAATGTATGCCATTTCTATTACTGCAGTTTCCCACATAAAAAATATTTGGCAATGTTTATAATCTTTGTTTTCAATGACACATGGCCACTGGTGTACTGTAGTGAAATTATAGTCTGAGGTAAAGTACCTGTTGACCAAATCTTGTAGTTTCTGCATGGGTTCGGGCTCACCATCTCGGCCACATGTAAGTATCTCCCTGCCATCATACACTCTGATGATGCGGTCTGCTGTGTTTATGAGGAAGCAACTGCACAGAAAACAGTAAAGTAAATTTAAAGAGCAAGAAAACGAATACACAAGCATAACTCTGCTTTCAGTTCAGTCCTTTCAAGTAGGTTTCTTTGTGTTCTTTGACCCTGTATTTATACTGTAATAGAGATCTATTTCACAATCAACTTAAAATGAGTAAGACAGAGTACACTGAGTTATAGAGACCTCCTGTTGATTCTTACCTGCCCTTGCGTGCAAATTCAATGGATTTGATGGCAGTGGTGTTACTGGTGCCAGTGGTCACTCTGAATGATGCCACCAGCTCCTGAGTGTTTGTGTTTAACACCAGAATCTGTAACAACAGAGAGAAAGATATGAAACACACAGAATTCCATCAGTAATTGAAGTTTTAATAGTTTACAGGGTTGGATTATCTATATAAAATCTTAGAGGAGGGAATATTATAAATGTTATTTTCTTCTGATGAGAATCCATCATTCATTCATGGAATTAAGGCAGAAATTCAGCAACTTGTGTGTAGAGCTGTAGACACTGACATATGCCACAAGGCCTTATAGACTGGGAATGCTTGAGGAGGCAATAAAGACAATTTTATATCTAAACATTTCTTTAGTCAAATGCCTGTTTACTTATATGGCAATTAAATGCAGCAATGTGAGTGATTTCAGTATGACTGAATGAGGATGAATAAGGCTGACCTTTCCTTTGGCATTGCCTGTGTAGATGTATTCGCCCCGTCTGTCAAAGGCTGCCACCACATTCAGATCTGAGTCATCGTCCACAGGCAGGACAACATGTTTGGAGTCTGACAGTGTCAGAAGAACTGGTGCTGATTTCATGGGACATACCAGCACCTTGTCCCTAAAAGATATAACACAGACATAATTTACTGGTATAAGACAGCAAAGTGCACTTGCAATCACTGATTAAGACAGAGTGAACTATCAAAAACCTTTGAGAGATGTCACTGGTGTGCAAGTTGCATAAACCAAACATTTAAAGATGCTCTCAGATAACTTACATGTCTCTTGGGTGGTACTGCAGTTTCAGGATGGGTGAGGGAAAACGGAATCTCTGGTCACAGTCTCCAGTTAGGACATCCCACTGTGAGACAATATTGTCTGTGGAGGCACTCACCAGCTTGTGACCATCTCGACTCCAGCTGCACCACAAACACACGCGAAAATATGGCATTCTGTAGTTCATCACTAAGAAGCAATTTATATATTTTGTCATATCTATGTGTTCTCTAAGCAGGTCAAACAGGGACAAATAGATGCATCTGAGTGTACTTGGTGTATGAAAAGGAAAATACACATGACAGCATATATGATGTGTATTACCATAAAGAGCACACTGGATGGATGTGTGCACTAATAATTTTTGCAATGCCTCGTGTGAGAAAGTCCCAAATGACAATACGGCCATCATTGCACCCTACAGCCAGCAAGGTGCCCCAGCGGTTGAAGGTGCAGGTGAGGGCCATGCTGATACAGTCCAGGGTGCCATCTGCCTCCTAACAACACAAAAACCCAAATAAAACAACATGAGCATTATAAATTAAGTCATTCTGGAATAGCTTGTTATGTTACAAAATAAAAAAGTCTAACTCTGTCTGTTTGTGCATTTTTACTGCACATACTATATATAATGATAGATATTTCTAACAAGGCAATGCTTACATTAAGAGCTGATGGCTTACCTCTGGATAGTTCTGCCCAAACGATTCTAGGAAAGGAATAACCTAGTTAGTGTATAGAATGCCTTTCAAGCTACAGACAAACATTCAACCATGAAGTATGCAACAATTAATCAGTAAAAGGAGAATTCTATTTTTTCAACTTGAGCCCTATGTTTATAAATGTGAGTGTACAGTCAGGTCCATAAATATTGGGAAATCGACACAATTCTAATTTTTTTTGCCTCTAGTTAGTATATAGTGTATTAAAAAGTGGGAGGCACATACACAAACTGTTGTAATTCCTACACCGTTCACCTGCTTTGGATGTAAATACCCTCAAATTAAAGCACTGGAAAAGAACTGGAGGTGTTTATGTGAGTGATGTGAATGTATGCCCACAGAGGAAGAATGCCTTTGCTGTCAAGAGTGGAACCTGCTGATATCCAAAAGTAGTTGTCATTATGTATCCAGGGATACGTTAGACTCAACACAACACTTTGTCACCACTTCGGGGGAGTTTCCCCTTTGAGCAACAGGGCTTTGAGTGACACTACTGCTCCAGTCATGTTGCCAGACTCTTACAATAACAATCTGAGCCATTTAATGGTGAAATCAAGCACTTTTTTGTGGCAATAACTCAGAAATAACTCTTGCAAGATTCCCTCATAGAGACTACACTGCATCTAGTGCTGCCTGTCACGAATGCCACTCGATATGATCTACTGAACCAATTATTAAACCTTTTGTAAGTACCATTCACATATACACCCACATTTATAATCATAGGGCCCAGGTTGAAAAAAAAAAACACAATTCTCCTTTAAAAGGCTAACTTAACATTAAGGACAAGACATGATGATTATTAATCTGTTTGGGTGTTATAACTAAAACATCCTATTTGATTTTTCAGCCTCTTACATATTCAAATTTTGTACATTCTTTGCACCATGTAAAAGTGAAATCAGGAAACTAAACATATTTTGCTTATAGATGAATAAACACATTTCAGAACTGTCTTCATTTTGAAGTTTGAGAAACACCAATCATTTTTTTTACTATGTTCACCATCATCATTAGTAAGCCCTACAAGTGACAGCTGACTCAGAAACAAAACACAACCTCCCACTTTTCTTACTCCAATCAAACGATCAGTGTATTAGACTTTAGGGACCTTGGACAACATGCAACTAATATTCTAAAAACCATTTTTTAAAAGTTACATAAATAGTGGGGAAAAGTCTATTAAAAGTAAAGAATTCAGTTAAATATGATGTAATCTACAAAAAATAGGCAGATTATATAGCACCTACTAAACGATAATTGTAAGACTAATCCTGTGGACCTGCTGTATGTTGCCTTTATCTCACAGTGAAATTTAAGTCCCACTTAGATAATTTGCAGTACATTCAGAGACAGCGTATCGCTGCTAATATTAGTGTATTTACACTTTGTTGCTTCCACTCAATAACAAACGTAAACATGTAGATCAAGGTACGTCTAAATGAGAACAAATTATACAGATGGTTGACTTTGTGACAATAAAGTAAATGCGTTTTAAATGTAACTTGTATCGGCTGCTATTATCATTTTTATGCTAACAAAGCTAAGCATAACAAGCACGTCACGAAATAGGAACGAAACAAGAAAGTTATCTCTTTTTGTTAGTTACCGAGCAGTTCTAGATTCATTGCTGGACGACGAAGAATCTGAAGTTCACAAAAAGTTAGATTTTATTTAAAAATACGCTAATGTTACTACTTTAGCTACGACAGCAGCAGCCGGGGGACTGGCGCCGAGCCCAATGTAAGGACCCCAAACAATGCGACGAAGAATATGCCTGAGCCAAAAGACTGCACGAATTTCTCTTCGATAAGGACGAAAAATGGCAACTCTATAAATAAAAAAGTATATAAACAATAAATTCATTGATTGATAGAAAAACACAGAAATAATTAAGTAAATGCATATTTATTTATTGAGTCGTTGTTTCATGTAACAAATCAGAGGTACCCTAAAAATAAAATACATGTTTTTCTCAGTTGTCTGGATTTGTTTTGCATATCACTTACTCTCTCATTTGAAAGAGTTACCTCTCAGTTTAATTTAAAAAAAGTGTTTACTCTGCAGTGGAAAATCTCCCTCATGTTTCCCTTGGGAAAATTTGATATGGAGCTGTAACACATCATGATTTTTTTGACTGTAAAAAGAAGGTGCTTTGTTAAATTTGCAATTCATGATAATGGCAATATTCTCCTGAAAAGTAACATGATCTTCTGTGTCCAGGTAAGGTCTGAAATAAAAAATAAAATTATGATATTATTTAGTTATGTAATTATTTCTGTATTCATTTAATTGTTTATTCATTTACCTATTCCAATGGTTATTTTTTTATTTATTTTCTATTCATTTATTTTCTGTGACTATTTATTTACAAGTTGTGTTTATCTACAGAATAGTCATTTTTATAACCACAATGTAAGAGGAGAGAGAACCTTTGCTTTGGTGGCTCCTAAATGATGGAATGAGCTACCCCACATTAAACTTTCTCCCACATCCAACTTCTTCTCCTTGGTGTTCCCTGACCATGTATAAGAGATGGCAGTTTTAGTGTTTTATTTTTATGTGTATATGTATATGTATATGTATATGTATATGTATATGTATATGTATATGTATATGTATATGTATGCACTGGTGGTCAGAAGTTTGCACACACCTTTACATTTGGTTGAATGGGAATGTGTGTCCAGCCGTTTGACTGGTAGATATTTGGTAGAAGTAAAATATATATATATATATATATACATGTGTGTGTATGTTCCTGTACTTGTGGCAGAATGAGGACCAAAAAGGGTTAGGCATCTAGTTGTGATATATAAGGTTAGGGTAAGGGGCTAGTGAATGCATTATAAGGGACCTCACTTTGATAGAAGCGCAAACATGTGTATGTTTGTATGTATGTTTGTATGTATATAGTTTGTTGACATTGTTTCTGGGTTTTTTTTTGTTTTAGATTCCATTTTATATAGTTTTATTGTTTTATTCAACTTTATGTATTTATGTGATATACAGCACGTTGGTCAACTTGGTTGTTTTTAAATGCTGCCTGGATTCATCCCTGCTTCTTTTTGGCCTACTCATTTCTTCCACCATGTTCTTCTCTACACTCCAAGATTCTTGCAGTTGAGAAATGCATGGTATTTTATGATAATCTGGCAATGATACCAAAACACAGCTGAATGGTCATTTATAGCATAAGGTGTGTTGTTCAAATAAATGTGTCCACTTAAACTTGTCATGTTTGGCCCACTGTTCTATTTCATTTCCTGCTTCTGACAGTAGCAGCTCTGTTTTGAATGGAATGCAAATATGTGTGATGCCTTTTGCTCCCGATTTTGAGAGAATGATACAGTGAAACGATTCAGTGAAGACCCATGGGATTTGGCTTGGATTAATCTTTTTAATTGCTCTCCTCAAGGCATACTATTTTTAACATGTGTGTCCATTATAAGCACTACCACTGATGGATCTAAATACAATTTTACTGCTTCTTGACATGCACGTGAATCCACATAGATGCACCACATCTCACTTTACATGAATTTCATTTTAAATCAACATGGACTATCGTGTAGAGAGGCAGAACACCAAGTTCCCCAAAGTGTAACAGTTGGCTGCTTCTGAAAATGATGATGCAGGATCCGGGGATGGACCTGGACTTGTTCTGGACACACACACACACACACACACACACACACACACACACACACACACACACACACACACACACACACACACACAAACACAATGTAACTTCCGGTTTTCATAATAAAATAACCCAAATAAATTAATTTGAGCAGTGTTGCCAATGTGATGATGAAGATAATTATTATTATCTTTACTGATGAGTGGAAAAACTCAAGGGCTATTTGAAATTTAATTTAATTTAATTATAATTTTTGAGTTTCTAATTATGAATGACCCCATGGAAGTGCTCTGTCCTATACAGTGAGTGCAGTAGCCTGCTGCTGAAAGAGCTACATAAACATCGCATAGTGTCATGGGGGGAGGTGTTGTCCATGATACAAAAAAACCTTTTTTATTTTCGTGGGAGGATAGATAGATAGATAGATAGATAGATAGATAGATAGATAGATAGATAGATAGATAGATAGATAGATAGATAGATAGATAGATAGATAGGGCCATGATAAAAGAACAACTTGAAGCAACTTATTTCATCCTTACTCTTGAAATGTGAGCAGGATTTCCAGCATATCAGAACATCAGATATATTCAAAAAAACACCACCTCGCCACATTTGAGGCTTTTAACTTGAAGGGTGTTAGCGGAAGTGCATTGTGTAGTGTGTATGTATGGGCGTGCGTGTTTGCGTGCGTGCATGTGTGTGTGTTTGTGTACACGCTGAAGGCGCCACGTCGGCAGAGCACAGTCAGAGAGAGAGGAAAGAGAGCTGCGTATGTCTTTCTGTCACAGTTAGTGAAGAGAAGTTACAAAGCTGCCAATAAATGCTGTGAACCCGATTAGAAAAGGCCTTTAACGCCGTAGAGCTGCAGGTTTTCACCGAGAAACACATTAGTTGACAAACTCGGGCAGAGTTTGGCTCGGAGGCTCAAACAGAAGCTGCTCTAGGCTCCAGTTTCTTCACCAGGTGTGTGGAGAAGAGACACGAGGAACAATGGTGAAGGTACGATCCAACTGCCAGCTCGTTCTTAACGTAAAAGCTGTGTAAACATGGTTCGTGTTAGTGATGGGTGGATTTTAATATCACGTATGATGCTCGGCCGTAGATTGGGAGCAGTCGGTTTTATGAGTGATGATGTGGAACTCAAATGTGCCAACAGGTTACTTCACCAGAAGGTTTGACCTTTTAGTTAGTTCTATTAATTTAATGTTTATTAGCAGGAAAAGGAGATATCCCAGTTTATTTTATATGTTTATCAAACTCAAACACTTACCCAGCAGCGCTTAAAGCTCAAGCTAAAACTGCATTGTTACATTGCTAGGTTTGACTTTTCACATCCAGGAGTGCTAGAAGATGATCATAAATGAAAAGAAAAAACAATTGGGAATTAGGTCTGCTACAACAATTATTTTCATTATTGGTTACTATGGCGTTTGTTGTGTGCTCCATAAAATGTTGAAGTGTTGATCAGTGTTTCTCAGTCTTCTAAATTAGGTTGTCAAATGTCTTGTTTTTTCCCCCCACAAACCAAAATTATTCAGTTTTAACGAATTCCTTTGTTAAATCAGAGACCTTGAAGTAGAGTTTTAAGAGCTAAACGTGTTCAATAAAACAAAATATGTGGCATCAGATCAGGGGGTGGACCAAACATATCCAAATATAAGCATTTTAGGAAAGGGAAAAAAAGTATTTTATGGATCCTTGAAGATAAAGGGAGACACTCCTGCTCTGATGTATTGAGAGCCTGTATTTTGACGCTCATTCCATTGTTGGGAAATCATAATCAATCAACAGTCTGGACTGTAACTGTTGATGGCCATGATGAAAATGACAGACCACATTCCTTGACGAAATACAGTGGCCAAGAATGACCTTAAGTTCAACGTACTTCATGTTGGTGAGTGTAGTGCCAGAAGTAGCTAAGAAGGCATGCATTAGAGCATTAATGTTGAATAGGTCAGCCATTTGGGTTTGACACATCGAGCAGTACCTTCCAGATGGAGCCACAGCATTCCACACCATTGGTATGTTCCATGTTGTGTAGGAAGGTAGATTAGCCAGTAGGCCACTGCAGTTGTTTAGGCAATAAATAAACCGACTACAAAGAGTTCGCTAACATATTTAGTTGGGTAAGGCTAAATATGCTTTGTGCAGTATATCATGCTCATTGGCTCAACCGAGAGACAAGTGCAGTCAGAATAGGATTGATAAACATCAACCTTGGTTTGGATTAAAAATGCAGATGCAGTTTTCATGCTCAGATGTACATGAAGGTGCAACAGCAGTAAACTTTGAGAGGCACCATGTGGGGTGGGAATAGGATAGGGACATGTTATCTCCTTTAAAAGAACACCTGATGAGAAAGGGTTTCAAACCAAGAAACCCCTTAACCCAAGATGTCCATATCAGTATGGGTAGCAGGATGCAAAGGTTCACTATATCAGGGCCTGCTCGTTTTTCCAGTAAGATAAGAACTGAAGACTGACCTGTATCTGTCTTGTTCTACTATCGACCGTAGAGCCATTTTACTGGAGTGGCTGCTCCTAAGGCTGATTTGTATCACCAGGACATTCTGGTAGAGGAATTCAACGACCCGTTAAATAACCACCTTTTGGATAGGCTTAAATAAGTGGAGGTAATGGCTTAATAGCACTCAACGTACAGCATGTAGGGATGAGCATGTTTTATTAGCAAAGATGTTACCTGAGCATTGAACAATAGTGGCACATGTGATTTAGAAACCATTGGTGGTAATGTGGTCATGTTAGACCCCATACCTCGCTCTTAGTTGGAGAGGTGAAGAGAAGTGAAACACCATTGACCTGTAGAGATGGAGACGTACATACAGTCCTGCAATGTTACGCTTCCTCAGCCTTGTACTCACCTAGAGACCTGTGTGAGGTGGGTGTTGAGCAATCAAATGGGGAGAGTGAGAGCAGAGCAGGCTTGTTATGTGACTACCACTGGTCTGTGAAAGAGCTGAACATGGAGGGTGATATGCCTTTCAATGTGGGACATTGGTTGTAATAAATGAATACGTGAGCATTTGGCCTCTGTGTGTCGTCATGTCACAAATAGTGACAACAAAAAGAAGAATAAATGTATTATGTATGAACACACAAATCTGCCAGGCAATTAAAAGTGCAGTCAAAATATGGGCATGCCATAAATCATGGTTCATTTAAAATAACAAAAGGTTGGGGTTTTACTGTGTTTTCCAGAATGTGAACAACGTTAATGTGGAGCCCCACCCTGGGACCAGCATGGCCTCAGACGAAGCTGAACCCGCCTACAACCAGTCTACAGAGGGTAAGTATTGAGCCACCCCTGGGTTGTTATTAAATGCTGAAAGATCAGTAGAGAATATAATGCAATCTGTGCTTGCATGTTGCCTGCTGCCATTTTAGAAACAGTTGCTTTGTCAGGGGAATATGTTTGTTTGTGTAAGCATGGCTGTGGCTCTAACCTGCTATTTATGTCACAGCACTGACACTTCGATTCCCCTGTGCAGCTCTCAAGTCAGTATCACACTTGTTACTTGAAGAAGCACAATAATGTTTTTAGTATTTCTAGTGCACCTGCCCATTAGTCACCAGGTGAATTGTAGAGATGCAGCCATTAGGGGGTTGTTAATAAATCCCAGAGTGAAAGAGACAGCCCTGGTTTTATTGAGGCACCTTCTATGATATCACCAAATACTATTTTCTTTAGTCAGCTGACAAAAAACTGCTTGTGTTTGTTTTGTTTACAGACTCTGGCAAGGACCATGAGGTGACTCCCCCTAGCATGATGTGGCGGGTGACTGGAGGCCTTTTCAATGCCACCAAGGGTGTTGTTGGCGCAGCAGTCGGTGGAGTGGCCTGGGTGGGAGGCAAGAGCCTGGAGATAACCAAATCAGCTGTGACCACTGTGCCCTCGATGGGTGTGGGACTGGTGAAGGGCGGCGTGTCGGCTGTGGCTGGTGGTGTCTCTACGGTGGGTTCAACAGTAGCCAATAAAGTCCCGTTCACTGCCAAGAGGAAAGATAAAGCTGAGTGAAGGATAAGGAAAGGAGGAAGATGATAATTGATGATGGTCTTGCCCCGGCCTGAGCCAACAGAGAAAGGCTGCCACCAGATCTCTGTCTGTCAACCAAACTTCACAGTGCCTTCTGATGCCATTTTTGGCCTTGAACATCATAGTTCTGTCTCTATAGACTTTGATGGTAATGCTACATTCATCCACAATCAAGCCTAATAGTTCAGTTGTACTACTTTACCATAACAACCCATAAATACCAGCTAGAAATGCTGACTTACAGAAATGCTTCGTACAATCCTCTGCATACCAGGAGTAGGGTTTGTATGGCTGGAACTGAGTATCTGTCTCCAGGAAGATTACATGGACTGGGATCATCTTCAGCATGTGGTGAACTTCTTGATGCTGTTGAATATTTTTAATCTGTTTACAAACCAGACTGTTGCTTTTCACTCTTATTTTGTTCACTCTTTGCAGTCTACATTCATTTGTTGAAATGTTTGCTGATTTTTTTTTGTCTTTTTCTTTTCTTTTTTTCTTTTTGCAATGGTATTGAAGTAATATTGAAATCTGAAAAAATACTGTGTGAAAAGTGAAATATTAGTTTATTGGAAATGAGGAGTCGGCATTTTTTTGTTCAGTTGACATCCTTCACTGTGTCTGACCTGCATCCCTCTGAAAAGCCCAGGGAAGTGTTTTACCCAGCACCTCTGAAGACTATTGACACAATCACATGAACATTAACACTGGGCTCAGGTCTTGTCCACAGCTACAATATTACTGAAATGTCTTTCTCTTTGTCTGAAATGGTAAAAATGCTACATCAGGCCTGAACAAGTTCAATTTGTGTAAGATTTAAGAAGAAAGCATTCAGCAGCGTTTCAATCATAGATGATTGTGTGAGGGTAAAGAGCCAAATGGAGTTGGACAGTAAAGGTTGAACTGCACCAGTGAATTACAGTAGAAGGTGATTGCTCTTGTGCAGGCAACATTTGTGAACATTTATATGCAATATCAACGTTTCAGTGCAACATTTGGAATGGATGGGAGTAGATGATTGGAAATAACTATGTTAATGTCTTGTATGTGTTTTTGTTTTTCAATATATCAATAAAGTAGTTTGGAAGTTAAAGTAAGTATAACATACTAACTGGGGTTGTTTCTGCTATCGCAGTTTCTGTGTTTAAATTTTAACTTACAGGTGCACAATTTAGGTTTCCTTGGATTTTTTTTTTTTTTTGGCTAACAATTTTGTTTTTTTTTTGGTTATTTTATCCACCTCAAAAAATCTCCAAATTATATTTTGATAAGTTTGCATATCTGCTCTGTCAGTTACCACTATAGAACTGGTAAATGGGTTGCTGTGGAATTTTGTGGCACTCCATAACTTGTCTTCTCATGCCACAGTGGTGTTTATGACGTTTTCAATGAAGCATATTTGCATAACCGTCCTCCTTTTCGTATAGAACAGATCAATAGCGTGATAAACTAATTGATGAACTGCAAGTTTGGTCCCTTGTGTAGTTTTGAGCTTGTATTAATTACATCCGCACAGGGGGGCAGTAATGCAATGAAGCGAGTCATAAAATGTAGAAGAAGAAGAAGAGGAAGCGCCATTTGACCCGGATGCTGTACGGTGGTGTCCACATGTGTGACGTGACCGTTCGCACGTAGAGGTTTTTAAATTATATAATAGAGGTTTAATAACATTACAATGAAACGTGGAACCCTCCTTTAGTCCACGAACGGTAAGATTGTTTTATAGGTCAGATGAAAAAGGCGAAACGGCGAACAGTGATTTAGCATGTGAAAGTTGAGCTAACGCAGCTTTGTTAAGCTAAATATTGAAACTGTGTGTGTAAAATATTTTCGCTTGTTTTGACTTCAGTTTGCAAAATAAATTGTTAGATAAATCGCATTTTATTTTGTAGTCTACTTCCAAAAGAGTGTTTGTAAGCTAAAATGTAGACTGGATGCAGCCTTACTAAACATCAACATACTTTACCCCATTATTTATTTTTTATTAAGGAGTTAGAGGTTTTTTTTATTGCTATTGATTAGACAAATAGCACGTCAAACCGCGTTATGACACAGTACTAAACAGTTAATGTTTTATTTAAGATTTATCAGTGAATTATAAATGTGGTGATAGCTAGTGGTGGCCATACGTTTGTTTTTGGTGATATAATAGCTTTTTCAGAGTTTGCTGTGTGATTCACTAATTAGAAGAGTAGACCTACGTTTCATTATAATTAACTTACATATATAGCTCCTGTTTTTTTTTTTTTAACTTTAAATCTTATTCAGTTTGATTTATTGTCTGTATAGTGAGAGCCAAAATGTGGGGTATATCAAACCAATGCAGTAAAACATAAGTCATTTAAAACCTAGAAAATGAAAAGAGAAGCAATAAAGTACAATACCATTCAGTTATAAAATTTATAAACCTGGAAGCATTCATATGCTGTATACTAAGTATGTTTTGTGTGGTGGTCTGGTGTGATGCAGTGATTAACTGGTGTATTGTTGGTATTTATTTGAACCGGTCAGAACATGTTGAGTGACTCTGAGACTGCTGAGCTGCTCTCCTTCCTGACCCCCAGTACACGTCCTGATGTCAAAGGTCATGCCACCGAATACATCCTAGGACTGTCTGGAAACAGGTAGGATTATTTTGAGGGGAATGAGACTATTAATAATGCTTACTTTGCTTATATTGTGTGTTTTCACACTTAGCAATGGAAGACTTATTTGGAAATCTCTGATCTAGGCACAGCTCTATAAATTATAAATCGCCTAGGTTTACAAGACAACAAGCTGCTGAATTGTTTTGAGATAATTTTCATGTACTATTCCTTTAAAGCTTCTTGGCAACATGATTTTATTATTCAGTTTTGCCTGTAAACATTTGTTTAGGTTTCATCAGCTATATCCAAGGCCGTGATGTTGTGCCTCTACAGTGGAGGAAAATTTGTTTCTTTGTTTATTACTTGTTTATTACTTGTTTTTTGTTTTTATTTGAGTATTCACCTAATGAAAAGAATTTTAAAATGAAAATAAACCACTGTAGTTTTGATCACCAATGTTGGTGTTTCTCACATGTTTGGCACAGAAGGAAAACTCACTGACAATGTTAGCAGGAGTATTTTTGGATTAATAAACACTAGCTTTAACTACACTCTCTCTTTGTTTGTGTGTGTTTGTTTTCAGGGATGGCTGCCGCTTCCTTCGCTCTAAACCTGACTTACTTGTTGCCTTGTATGCGTTGACATCTGACCCATCTATTGCAATAGTAAAGGATTGCTACCACATCATCATCAATCTGTCAGCTGATGAGACTTTACACAATGTGAGGTTTAGGTTAATTATTAGTTATAAAGTTATAAATTATTGATCATTACTGACTGATGTGTGAGTGCCTCATGTGTTTATAAGTTGTCAGTGTTGTTTTTATCTTTGAAGACTATGTTGTATTAGGAACATGTTCATTATTGTGTCTTTCAGGTTTTGGTGGCAGATGTTAAAGTTCTTCCATTATTATTGAAGAACCTTGTAGATCCAGAGTTTCCACTCTCTGATCAAATATCTACCATCTTATCTAACCTGACCCGCCATAAGAATACCTGTAAGACTGTGTTCAAGGTGGGTCACTGATGGTTGGAATATACTGTATGTGTGTTTATATCCATGTGTGAAAAGTTCATGTCTGCTTTGCTGCTTTTAATGTTTTAATCAGTTTTTGAAATCTATGTTAAACAATAACAATATTTTTTTTACCATAGAAAATTTATTGCAATATTGACAAGTTAAATATTTTTATCATGATAAAATTTTGGCCATATTACCCAGCTTTGTTATAAAGTTTAAGTTTAATTCCTGTTTCATCAAATAAACTACAGAAAATTTCAGCTCTCCATTGTCTTCCCATATTAATTCAATGCTCTCTTCACTCCACTTAAGACATTATTTGAATCCACCTGTATATCAGTCAGCTACCAATCTTTATAATGTTGTGTTTTATTAGAATGAGGCCTTGAGCCTGGATTCTGCTCAAAACTATATATCAGTTTCTTCTTTGCTGTTTCAGGTCCTCCAGGAGGAGGTTGGCATGGCTAAGCTGGTTGATATGTTTTGTACTGAAGGTTACAACAAGAATGCAAAGCTCCACTACCTAGGTCCTCTGCTGTCCAACCTGACACAGCTGCCTGAGGCCAGAAACTTCATTATGGACAAGGACAGGTGACTCAGGGTCCAGAGAGTGAGGGGGGGGGGGGGTCTGCATCATCCAGATTTTTTGTAACAATTTAAATGTTACAGATCATCATTCATTATATGCAGCTATTGGCCAATTTTGTGCTGATGCTTGAGCTGAAATGACTCCACAAAATCCAACAGTGCCCATGAAAATTAAGAATGAAGTGTGAAGTGAGTAACCAAATTTTGGATCAGGTTTTGATGACAGAATATCTGTGAGCTGGTATCAGCACTGGTTGATATATATGGAGATATTGATATTGTGTCCCGTCCTGTTCTTGTATTCACAATGTCACGTGTACATTTGTAATCAGCTTTAGCCTTCTAATGTTGCATACATCACACTTTATCTTGAGCTTGATAGAAATACCGAAAGTCCTGGTACAGAAATATTAATGGGCTAATTTTATTGATGTAATATGAATTTAATTTTAAATGAGAGAACTCGGTTTCTGAAATTGATGTGAAATGCTTGGTTTGTAACAAGGTTGCGGACTATTCAATATTTCTGAATAGAGCTCATACGTTTGAATTTATTATCTGTGGTTTTAAGGGTTAATTGTGTTTGACTCACTTAGTTTATATTCTTTAGACATAATGAACTGAATAAAGTAGCTTACAGAAGAAGTTCATAGCAGTTCCAAATGTCACTGCAACTATAATATGAACAGAATTTGCATCCTCTCTCAGCCCTGAGCAGTTGATAGTTTTAAAATTATTTCACTGTCTGTGTGTGTTTGTTTTTTGTTGTTGTGTTTTGCAGGTGTATAGTCCAGAGATTGTTGCCCTTCACTCAGTACCAGGCATCAGTGATAAGGAGGGGAGGCGTCATCGGCACTCTGCACAACTGTTGTTTTGACCATGGTGAGACACACACATACACCTCATTATCACATGACACGGAGTTACAATTTATTAAGAGACTCCTCCGCCAGGTTCATACAGTGTAGGATTTAATTTATAGTTCAGCATTTTACTTGACATAGACAACTGTAGACAGATGTGTTATACAAAATCAGGTCTGTGCTTACCTTCTCATTATTTTGGGACATAAGGGATGATGACTCCATCTATATTGAGACTATTGTGCTGTCTCATCCACTAACAAACAGAGTAAGAGCTGAGGCAGGAACTGTAGGTTTGCAAGTGGAAACCACTTCAATAGATGTGCTTAATGACAAATTCTTGTCCATATCGCCCAGCCCTACTTCCAGCCAAAAACATAACAAGACAAAAAGAGCAAATGTGAGACATGCTACAGTAGCAACACTACATCCAGTCATCAGACCTGTCCTCATTCTGTCTAGTCCATCATGAGTGGTTGCTTAGTGAGGCTGTGGACATCCTGCCCTTTCTCCTGCTGCCACTAGCTGGTCCAGAGGAGCTGTCAGAAGAAGAAAATGAAGGTGAGAATCTATTTCTAAATGTAAACTATTTTGATTAATTCAACACTTTTATCTGTGATGATACAAAACCTAAATCTCAAATTTCTTCTCAAAATAAGACAATGCTGACTTTCTACTGAAGACATAAAGATAATTTTTCAAATGTTCAAATGCTCAAATAAGCTCAGCCATATTTCCCATAATTCTGACTAAGTGTGACTGTATGTGATGCTCAGGTTTGCCTGTGGACCTGCAGTACCTCCCAGAGGACAAGAAAAGAGAGGAGGACCCTGACATCAGAAAGATGCTGCTGGAATCACTCTTACTTGTACAAACTCTCATATACATCTACATGTACTGTATAGATTCTTGTTTTCATGTTGAGGTCATCACTGTTTGTCTCTTGTGTAGCTGACAGCAACCAAAGCCGGTCGGAAAATGCTTAAAGACAAGAATGTTTATCCTATAATGAGAGAATTTCACAAGTGGGAGAAGGATGTCCAGGTCTCAGCAGTCTGTGAAAAACTGATTCAGGTAGGAAGGACTCAGTCACCAAGAACACGAACTACTACTTGATATGTCAGCCTTTGTGCATTTATTGTGAAGGTGAATAATTAAAAATTCAGTGATCAACTAAATGTAAACACCTTCATGAAAGGGGGACTGCCTCCATTTTAGCTATGTATCTAATAAACTGGCTGCTGATTGATCATATCCTTGAGACTTTCCTCTTTGCCTCCATCATCTCTGTCCAGGTGCTGATTGGTGACGAACCTGAAAAGGGGATGGAGAACCTGATGGAGGTGGAGATTCCTGAGGATGTGGAGGAGAAACTGAAGGAGGCTTACATCAGAGAACAACAGGAGCTGGAGAAAGAGCAAAAGAAACAAGAGGAGGAGGAGCAGAAAAAGAACAATGATGCAAATCTGACATACAGACAACAGGAGAGCGGACTGACTCTATAACATTGCTGCATTGTTTTGCTTCGAGAAGGTGACAGAATCACAAACAGCTCTGGATCCTGTGACTGTGTAATCTGACAAAACCTGACACACATTCTCTGGTGGATGATCATACAGTATTTGGAGTCCCTCCCTCATGGCATATAACAATAGAAAGGGGTGAAAATTACAATAAACATTACCTGACAAAATGTCAATATGACATATCCTCTGGTGAATGATTATTTGTGGAACCCCAAAGCAAATTAAACAATAGAAATAAATTAACATATGTCAAGTAATCCTAGAAAATTAATAGAGGGAGGGGACATGCTTACAGTGACTGGCCCCCACAGACAACATAGGAGCACATACTTTAACTTAAGAAAAAAAATCACATATTAAAATAAATTACACACATGAATAAACTATGGCGCTGTTTATTGACATTGTTAGAGGGACATGGCTCTGGACATTTACAGCTATAATCACACATGACGGCATTTACAGAAAGAGGCACACTGATATGTCTGATATCCTCCACAGAGGGAACATTTACTAAAAGGAGACATTTTTTGTTATTAAAGCCTTTATTAAATACCATTTAAGAGACCACTTATGTCTGACTGACATTCTCAAAGTTATTTCCTCTGCTATATTATGGACATTGTGAGGGAGCAGATGATCCAAAAATAGATGCCTGTTGCAGAAAACGTATTAACCAGTCAATATTTCAGTCACTGACAGACTTCGTTTGTTGCAATGGTCTTAATACCAATATATGGAAAATATTTAGTTGTTATGTGAAAATATTTCTGACCACTATATGTGGTGTGCTCCTAGGTGTATTAAACTACTATATACAGACACTGAATAAATTGTTGGTAACCTTCCATTAAAGAAGGAAAAACCCATAGTGGTCCCTTAAATAACTTGAAACTGGAGAAAGTAATAAAACAAGAAATTACAAATGAAGACAGTAGTTTTGAATTGTTGTTCAACAGAATTATTTAAAAAACTTACCAATGAAACTGGCCTGGACATAACTTAATATTTTAGTTGCACAACCTTTTAAGGCAATCACTGCAATCAAGTGGTTCCTGTAACTGTCGACAGGTATTTTGACCCACTCCTCGTGAGAAAACTGCTCTGGCTGCCTCGAGTTTGAAGGGTGCCTTTTTAGACTACATGTTTCAGCTCCTTCCACAGATGTTCAATAGTATTTTCTGTTGCTGCCCTGAAACTGGAATGTACTGCCTTTGCTCATCAGGTAGGCCGACTCATTTTCTGCTTTCAAGTCCTCTCTTAAAGTGCATTTTTTTTCTCTTTGGCTTTTAACTCAGTTTGAGATGTTTACTGTATTATTGTTTTACTGTCTTTACCATCCTGGTCTCTGTCTTCTTATCTTTTCTTTATTTGTATTAATACTTGACATTTTGTTTGTAATCTGCTGAACTTTCTGTGTACATGAGACACCTACTGCACATCTGGGGGTCCCTCCTCTGTGGCTCTTCCTGAGCTTTCTTGACCTTGGAGTTCACCTCAAATCACTTTTAAGGGGTATTTTTGTCTGGGCTAGTTTCATTAGTTTGTTTTTTAAAAATTGATTCTGTTGAACCATAATTCAAAAGCAATGTTGGAACTTCATTAGTTAATTGTCATAAAATTTTATGTTAAATGCTAATAAAATAATAAAATCAAACATGTTTTCTACCAGTTTATCTTTGTTTTCAATTTCAAGATTCATTTTTAACTTAAATAAAAAAAATTTTTATCATCCTTTTAATGCAGTTGATGACTGGCAAACGTCAAATTGCTGATTTCTCGTCAGGTTTTCACCCAACAGCAGGTAAACTAAACTGTAGCTTCTCCGTGGCTGTTTTCAGATTGAACAGATTGACCAGAAGGGGGCGCCTGGTCCTTCCTCCATTGACTAATAGAAAACTGCATCTGCTTGAAAATAAATATTTAGAGTTGAATGCCATTCATGAGCGAATCTGTGGTTGAAGAATTCACATGAACACCTCACCAGACTCGCCAATGCGAACTTGAATTCAATTTTTAAATTAAAATTTTGTATAAAATGAATGCTTTTTACACTAAAGGCATTTCTGACTCTTTTGAAAACATATGATAAATGAGGCAACATTGGCCAAGTGTGTGTGAACATTAGTTATCGAATAAGGATTCTTATATTAGGACAATAAAAATAAAGTAAAACTCTATTTTTTTTAAAAAACTGGAGACAACCGTGGTCAATTGTGAGGACATTTTTGGAGAACGAGAGAGTGAGTGTAATTTGAAAAGGTCAATGCATTTTGGAAAGCAATAGTGTATCTTTTAGAAGAGCAGAGGTTTGCAGTTATAATATACAAGACTTTCTACAGTGTCAAATCTGGTAGAACCCTTTTATCACAGATAAAGGAAGTGGAGCAGCGTGTTTTGTGTATGTGACTGCTGCACAGGTGTGTCTTTATCAGTGTCTTTGAAAGTTTTTCCACCACAGCACAAGGTCAGATCTAAAAAGTGTATGTACAGTTCTTTTGGAAAATGCACTATCAGTGTGTGTGTGTGTATAGCGTGTTATTGTTTCTATTTTATTAGGGTGAAAGTGTGAAGGATCCTGTTACAATTTCATTTGTTTTTCTTTGGTCGTGTTGACGAGAGGCCATCTTCTATGTAGTCGTACTTTGATTCATTTACATGGTGTATTTGGCATTTTCTTCTTTCTTTTGTAAGTTAGTATTCCTGTCTTTTGGCATCCTTTTTCTTTTGTTTCTTGTGTCCTGCAATCACTTTGTCTGGTCAAAGCACTTTATAAAGTCTCTGTTGTACAAGCATATTATTATTATTATTAGTATTATTATTGTTGTTGTTGTTGTTGTTACCTAAGATGAGGCTTTACATTGACAGAACACATTGCATCTATTGTTTAAAGCCACTCAGCAGACATACTCCTGTTGAGTTCATGTGGATACATGGAATGGATTAGCACCAGTGCCCTCGCGACCCTCATGAGGAAGATAAAGCGGTGCAAGATGACTGAGTGAGTGAGTGAGTGAGTGAGTGAATGAGTGGATCCACTGGCAGGAGGAGGAGTTTCTCCTCGGAGGACATGTTGGGACTGGACCTCGCTGCTGCAGGTTTTTCTTCACTTGAGTTTAAGGCGGAGCTCGGCGTCTCCGTGCTGTTGTGAAATTCATCAGCTGTGCCTCAGCCAATCACAACCCGAGCTGTCCTGTTCCACTTCCCTACATAGCACGGGCACGCGCACAGACACGTACGCACACTCGCTGTACGTGCCAGACGTGACACACACACACACACACACACACACTAACGGCTGCGTTGTTTATGTTGTGCCAAACGTGAGCGTCATTGTTGCTCGTGTTACTGCTGTATTCAAATGTACGAACAACGTATCTGTCGTAAAGAGCGACTTCATGTTTGACTGCCTTTTACAACAAAGCTCACGTCCAAGGAACACTATTCTCCATAGAGAGGAGACACATTCTAGGAGCCACAGCGAATATAAACAGTTACAAAAACAAAGAAATGGGTCGGAATAAATAAATACATAGATATGAATATTAGACAGCTACAACACATACACTACTATAGTGTAAACACATTTAGTTCAAATAAAAAAAGTGTTTGGATCATAATAGCTCGTTGTTTTTAAAATGAAATATCTCAAAATCATCTTTTCAAAATTTGCAGTAAACAATAAACAAGACACCTGAGAGAAAGTCCATTAAGTAGGCTATCTTGGAAGTCCATAAGAAAGGCAAACTCGAGGCACTGTGATGTAGACAAACATTGAAATCCTTTGTTGATTCATGGACATTGAGTTAAAAACCATGCAGCGCATTTGCTTCATTGTGTGTTCCAGTGTTTTTCTTTCTTTGTGGTCCTTCTCTTAGGATTGAAACGACAGGTATTGTCAAGAGACCATTGCTGTTATTCTTGATGAAGAGTTATTCTGTTTTTTTTTTTTCAGGATAACATCATACCATAAATATTTATCCTCATTACGTGTTTATTTATTTATTTGCTTGTTTAAAACATATTGCAAGATGATAAATATCCTTTGGCGATTCTTCACACAAGGGATATTTACTTCATTGTCCTATGTTTTAAATTAATGGGGTTTGTAGGAAGCAGACGTTCAGCTCCAACCTGGAGGAGGAGCTGAAACCACGAGTATTCACATGCATGGATGCAATAAAATAACACAACATCCAACAGTCATGTCATGTCACTCTTTTCAGGTATCCTGTTCTGTCTGAGCTAATCACACACATTGACTAGAAAGTGTGTGTGTGTGTGTGTGTGTGTGTGTGGTCAATCCTGTGTAACATACAGAAGGGGGGGAGAGAGAGATAAATTGAGCTCATGCTTCCAAAGTAAATCCAGAGTAACCCCCACCCCCTACCTCTGTGTGTTTGTGTGTGTGTGTGCCCTCTTTCTTGCAGACTGTGCAAGTTATCATCAAAATCTGAAAACTTAAATCGTGGTTTATTTATAGCTGTGTTTAATGATCAATACCTTTGTCATGCCTGTGTGTTCAGTACAGCGCTGGAGTTAGGATGCATGATAGAGACAAAACTCACAGTGCAGAAGCTACTGTTTACTTGTCCTCTACAAAAAAATATCTTTTACTTTACTTTTTACATGTTACCTAAGGACCTGTGATTTTTTTTTTTTTTTAAAACAGTTTTGACAAAGTTCTCAATCTTTGTCCAACTCGGCTCAATCTTTCACTTAAAATCACATCAGAAAAGAAATTTAGAGGCTTCTCATCAGGAACTTGTTTGACTGGAGTTAATACAGATTCAGAGTTGAGAGTTTGCTGCTGAGAACTGCTGTCCAGCGATGTGTTTTTCTGTGCTTTGATTGGTCAGTTTGTGTACTCAACAGAGAAATCTCCACCTCCAAAGCAGACTGCTGTACTTTTCCATTCCAAGCTGACTCAAACTACCCAACTCCCTCCACTGCCTCTGCTCCTTCTCCTCCTTAACTTCATAACAACCCCCACCCCCTAATACACATGCATACACTGTGGTACTGGAGGTTTCATCCACAGCTTTTAGTTGTGCATCGAACCACATCTACGTTAATCTTCTGACAGGGAAAACAGAACAGCCTATTATTCCCTGGTTCTGAAATGTGACAATGTTTCCAACATTTGGTTTTGTATTAACTCTAGAAATCTGTCATGTCATGTTGCTTCCTGTGAGAAAAGTTGCCTCCAAGGAATTTCATATTTTCCATTCTGATACATGTAAATTCACAGAAGTGCTGATTAACAGCATAAGGGGCCACCGTGAATGTATTTGTTAGACACAACTTTTTTCAGTTAAAGAAATTCTTATGTTAAAGGCAAAAGGGTTGTTCTTTCTCGAGTGTGTTTTATCCTCAGTGTTTGGTTATGGTTCCGCACCAGAGGAACACTAACTGAGGGCAGAACATTGTAGCAGTACTGCTTCTAACTGTTAATAATCACATGAGATTTTATTGTCTGTTAGTACAAGGGGAGAGGAGTGTCACCTCCATGACAGCTTCTGTTAATCAGTGATTCAGGGACTTCTTTCAGAAAAAAGGAGCATGTTTTATATTCTAAAGGGATCCTCCACTGCACATTCTTGACTCCCTAGCCACCTCTTTTGGCAAGCCTTGACTTACATTGGCAACAGCATTATTATTATTATTATTATTATTATTATTATTATTATTATTATTATTATTATTATTATTATTATTATTATTATTATGCTTGGCAAAGTAGATCAGCTGAAAGAGCTGCTGGCCCAGATTCCTTAACTGGGTTCAGTCCAGACCTGTGGTAAATGATTGCTTGCCTACCTTCTCTGCCCCTTTCATGCTTGTCTGTCCTCTCTACTAGAAGCAATAAATGTCCCAAATATCTTTAAAAATATATAAAAAAAAAAAAAAAACCCAAGATGTAAGATCTAAATTAGATGGTAACTAAAAACTTCAATGTATGCTGTTGAGCAAGGTTATATGTTAAATTCTAAAGTCTTTTAGGTTTTGCCTTAATTTCAGCTGAAGATGAACTGAATCTTTTGTGGGCAATTCTATTGGCTGCACTGGCTCAATTTCTGATGTCATATTCTTAACCTTAATAGAAATTATTAAGACAGAATATAATCATTCACAACTGTTATATTTAACTTGTTTATTTTAAGTCTCAACATGGTTTCTCACAGTGGCAGTACAGTCTGTGTGTGTGTGTGCCAGCAATATTTCAAACAGCCATTCATATTGTAACTCTGTACTTGCTATTCAATGGCTGCCCATTTACAGGTAATGTGCGTGTGTGTGTGTGCCTGGTATTCCTTACATAAGGAAAAGACATGTTTTAAAGTTAAGATGAGGTTAGGCTAAGGTTAGGGTTAGGGTTAGGATTAGGCCATTTGTAATTATGGTTAAGTAAGTCTCCAGGAAATGAATGTCAGTCAAGGCAATGTCCTCTGAAGTAATGGACACCAGTGTGTGAGTGTGAGTGTGTGTGAGTTGTGTCAGCTCACTCTCCCTTCCTGTTTGCCAGTGACAGCTGACCAGTCAGAAGCAGTATTGCACAACTATTCAAAGCAGAAACTGCTGACTGACTGACAAGGACAGAAGAAGGTAGAAACTGGAAAAACAGACACAATTCACTATAGAGACACACACTAACTTGATCTGACCCTCGGTGTGAAAATAAGATACTGTGCAAACAGTGTTGGTCAGTGTGACTACATAATGTCACCTCTTGTGTGTTATCTGAGATCATAAGTCTGCTTTGGTGATGGCTGGTGATGTATACCATATATTTGTGTGAGTTATGCACTGTAATGAGGCAAATGTTTTAATGAATCCACTACTAGATTACTAACCGGATAAAGAATCTCAAAACTGCAAACACCCTGAAAGCTCCAGACTGGGATGTTAATAAAAACACAGAAATCTGCCTCAATTCTTGAATAATGTCAAAGGAGTGTTCTGTTGGATGAACAGTTACAATGCACACCATAACTGCAGTTTTTGATGTTTGATTTTGGCTGTGTACTTGTGCTACATGTCTTACCCATAGACTGTATGTAAAAATGGACATAGTCTACTGAAAATTGAACTCTGTTTTATAACCAGCACCATGACAGTTTTTGCAACTGGAAATTTGCAGACTCAACCTGCAACTAGGTACCAATTGGACAATACCTTCACACTGGTGTGCACTCATGCTCTACTGTCTATTTTCTTCTAAATGGGAACATCATTTACAACTGGCAACTGAGATCAATGACTCCTCAGGAAAATGTTTACTGATGGTATGAATCCAGGGGAAAATAGGCTAATTTCCCTTTTGCAACCTTTATTCACAACAGCTGGAGAATCTCTGGAGGAGCCAGGTGAAGCAGCTGGCTGGACTATGCAAGTTGAGCATGCCCATTCACACCATTTAGATGAACTGGAGTTTCTCCCACCCCATAACCACTTGGGAGTGGGCAGGGAAAACTCCAGAGCGCCATCTGTGGACGTTTTTATTCACACACACACACAATACATCTCTAGTGCACAATATCCAGAGTTCAGCACATGTCTGAAAGTGGCTTTAGTTACCATCCCCCACGACACAGCTAACCCCTCCAGCTAACAACAGTATCCTGACCTCCAGCTTGGACGCCACTCTTTAGGACAGCATAGGAGTCTAGTCTCAGTGGATCAGATTAGAAAGCTGCAGAGTCTGCATCAAAGAGAGGCGACTGGAACCATAAAACTCCTGGAGTTCCATCCCATCCTCTTTATATACTGTATTCCACAGCTATCTATAAACTCAAGAAACTCAAGAAACTTCTGGCTGTCTGGCTGTTTATCGCATAACTGTCCAGCAGGTCATTTGACAGGCTTCAGACTTGGCAGGTGACTTACTAAAAGCACCGGTGTGTGTGCAGTGCCAATTTGAATGTTGTTTGGATAGGGAATGCAAGAGATGTTGATAGAAATGCAACAGATTGAAAGAGCCTCTTTTTCTTCTCCTTCTCACACAGCAATGGACCATTAGCTTGAGTGGACAGCCAACAGTGAGGCTGTAAGGACCTTGTTGTCTGTGCTTTCTGAGGAAATGAATGGACTTTACAGCTCTGGGGACAGAGCTGGTGGAGGTAATACAAACAAGCCCCCACCCCTTCATGGCATGCTGCTTCACAGTGTGTAGGCAGGAGATGAGTGATGTAGCTGCTATATATATATATATGTATATATATGTATATATATATACATATATATATATACAGTAGCTGTTACATAAATGATTATTCATAGTTATTCTGATGGTATTAGGGCCACATTTGTCTTTGTTTGACTGAACTCTAATTTCCCCTTGGGATTATTTAAGGATGTATTTATGATTTGCAGTTATTCCAGAACAAAATTAAAAACCAAATCACTAAAGCAGAAACCATTACCATCTGTAAGTGAGTCCTCCATAAATAAGAATACCCACAGAGCTCAGAGCTCTGCCGAGACTTAAACCTGACATATTTTACATTTTGATCCACTGTACCCAGAAGACATTCTGGATCTATAGAACTTTACCTCCCTATAGCTGTTACATCTTTCAAAAGCATGACAAAATTCATGATCTGTTAATATGTCACTCACTTTGAATGCTTGCAGTAACTGGCCATGCACTATTTATGGGTGATAGTACAAACAAGGGACCATGAAGCACAAGCTTAGTGTAAAACCAGTCCAAATGCATAATCTGACTCATTTAGATCTAAATAATTTCATCAAGGCTGACACTTGGGCAGATTTGTTTGATGATGTATTCATTAATACCCATTATTGTGAAATCTGCTGGAGTGCACACACACACAGTCGGGTTCCATGACTTCAGGGGATGATAAACTGTCTTTCTTTCATTTCCTGGAGATTGACTCTAACCTTAAGCATAGCTTATACTGGCCTAATCCTAGGTCTATCTTCATTCTAACCATACATGTCTTCGACTTAAAATATAACAATGTATTTTATGGGGAATTTTTGTTCCCATATTGTGACTGTGTTAACAGATTTAGGTCCTCACAACATTAGTAATACCTGGAACGCACACATACATGCACATGCACACATTGGTTTCCTTGACTTCAGAGGACATTGCATTAACTTACATTAATTTCTTTGAGACTTACACTAACCTTAACCATAATTACTAGTGCTCTAATGCCCTAACCTCAGGGTTACATGTAGTAATTTACATTATGTGGACTTGATTTTCATCTTCATAAGGAAGACATAATATGACTTTGTAAACAGATCAAGGTCCCCACAACATAAGGAATACCAGGCACACACACGCAAATATAAGTGTAACTTTATGCATTTTTATCTTACTTCCTTTTTATTTAAATAATAATTCACCATTGTGCCAAGCAACCATGTGATTTTATTACCTTTTTTTTATTTTAAACCTGTTATTTCAATGTATGAGAAAATCAGTTTTATTTTCGACATGGTTTGACTGTGCCTTCTCTTGTGACACTGCCCCATTAACTGATACTCCAAAAAAACAAACAAAATCACCCTCATTCATAGCCACAAAGACAGTCACTAATCCAGTGTAACATCAAACAGATATTTATTTGTTTTTATATCTTTATTCAGTACAGTAAAAAGGTTTTATTTTGTTAATGACAGTCTGTATCAGTCAATCATCCGCAGTTTAATCTAGGCAGCTCAATTTTAACTGGCTGTCTGGGCTCACTCCCACCAACCAGCCCATATTCCTTTGTGTACAACAACAACAGAAATGGAAGCACCATTTAGCACTCAGACACTTTGTATATAAACAAACATGATCCAAACACAAAATGTAAAACATAACAACAAAAAAAACACCATCATAATAATGTCATCATGTCAATCTTTTAGACTTATACTTCAACTTCTAAGGCTCAACTGACTTAAGTTGATGGAGATTCATCAACTTGTTGTTAACATATAGTTGAACAAACCTGACCCCAGTTATGAGTCTCACACTGCAGGGAACAAAATGGCTCCCTGAAAGTTTCCCTTCAGGATGTCACAGAACTCAACAAAGTCCCTCTGCATGAAATTCTGGCTCTGCATCAGGTCGTCCTCAGAGGGGAAATACTGCATGCTGTCCTCAGGCTGATATGGGCTGTCCTGCTGCAAATTCAGACTGTCCTCATGTAGATGTAGACTTTCCTCATGCAGTACTAGGAACTGCCCAGGTGGCGTTGTTGAGCTGTGTGGGTTGGGACTGTCTAAAAGTGCTCCTCTTGCATTCTCCAGGACCCCCAGGTATGAGTCCATGTCGGTGAGCTCTGTGTCACTGTCTGAGCTGCTGCCACTGTCGCTCCCCACTGAATCGGAGCGCATGTGCAACATCTGATACTTCTCGTGCATCAGAAACTGGTTGGTGTTCTTCGGGGCCCGCATCCCCCTCACTCTGTTTCCCTTGATGTTGATGGGCCGGAGTGACATCACCGGCCTCTGAAGGTGTCGGGGGTGATGGTGATGAGGATGATTATGTTGCGGGTGGTGATGATTGCGCCCTCCTGACCACCCTCCCCCCACTGTCCTCCGCCCCTGCAGACGTCCCTTGCAGCTCTTGGAGCAGCCGTGCTTCCTGCGGCTGGCAGCATCTCTCTGCAGAGCCTCTTGTCCATCCTGATGCTGCTGGCATCTCCTTCTGCACATCATCTCTGAGAGCATTTTCTTGTCTTTCTTGCAGTTGCCTCCCTTCCTTTCTCTTGCTCTCCCTCACATCCTCCTCACGCGCTGGCCCAAGCAACAACAAAAAGAGGCTGGCGCCTGTTTTTCTGTCTAAGATCACAAATGATCTCCTCCTCACTAAAAGTCTACCTTTTCACTATTCTAACTCTTTTTTTCTTGACCTCTGGCTTTGGCTGGTGCATAGCCTGCTCTTCCTCCCCTTGCAGTAGCAGCTTGCCTGCTCGCTGGCTCCCTGTCACGCCCTCCTCTGTCTCTCTAATCTCTCTTTTTCACCACTCTCAAAGTAAATTCAGCTCCTTACAGCTCTGATGGGTGAACTGAGGTGAGCTGTTGAGGAGTGGTAAGAGTCACCTAAAAGATTCAAAGCTTTTTTTTTTTTCTTCCCAGTTGTAGGCCTACAAGTGTAGTGTACTTCTGTTTGACAGGCAGTGACGACTATGAGACTTCTTCTTCCTCAGAGCTTGATAAAGAGATGGGATGTACCATTCACAGGGGTTTGCAGAGGGGGGTGATGTGTGTGTGTGCATATTTGTCTGCAACTTAGTAACAATAACCTATTTCCATGACATGTTACATCAACATGTTAGTACGTGCTATTTTATATACAATACAAATCTAAATATTGAACAGCAGCTTGCAGGTGCCTCAGGTGTGATTGTTTAAAGCAGAAAGCTGTTCTCCGCAGTAGGATGGTTCACTCCACCTCAGTTTTAACAGCTGAAATCTGATCCACAGCTGCTGCTGTCACCACTACCCCCACTCCCACCTCACCTCCCTCCTTTGACAACACTGTAAAGAAACACGTAGCAACAATGGTGAGGACAACTGCACTATAACTACAGCAGTTACAGTTATTGTTTGTCTCACACACACGTACCCAGTGTGTGTAAATGTAACACCTTCAGAGGTAAAACTTAAGTCCCAAAAGAACAACGTCAGTCCCGAACTCTTATTTGTAATTATGCAACTGACAGTGTACAATTATAGATGCAGTTATCAACACTGAGGTATGAACCAACAAATATTTTAATTAATTACAGGGAAAATTACCCACGAGGACTCAATGGATTGTCCTGAAACGTGCATCCACAACATTCCTAGTGTCGTCAGCATAAATTATATTAACTTTGCCTTGACATTTAGCGCCATCCTCAGGCCAGAAATGTAACTTGCCCAGTGCTGTTTACATTGGAACACTCATTTTAAAAGCATCACAACTTCAGTAGAGGGTAAAGCAGTAGAAAATGAGTGAGTGTGAGAGTGAATACTCAATCATAAGAATAAGTGAGGACATTGTACAGACTTCTTAATTTTAAGGAATTGGGCTTGTAACCGGAAGGTCACCTTGGGTGCCCCTGAGCAAGGCACCCAACCCCCCATTGGTTCCTGGGCACAGATAAGTGCTGCCCACTGCTCCTGCACCCGGCTTGTGTGTGTTGACTACTGGTGTATAAAAGGAAGGGGTTAAATGCAGAGGTCAAATTCACTATCACTAACTGGTGTGTGTGCAAAACGTACTACTTCTGACACTAATTCTAATCTAGACCCATGGTTCTCAAAAGCTTCCTCTGGTGGTACTTGGAAGAAAATCAGAAATACTGTTCTTCTCTATATACCAGAATATGGGACCAGAGTGCATCACAAAAATAAGTACAGTCACCTTATCGCTATACCAGTGTCAATGAGTATATGAGAGAAAGAGGATGATGATGAGAGATCTATTCCCATTTATCTTAGTGGGAATAATTCTGCCTCCTGTGAAAAGTATTTTGCTGACTTTGCTCGGCCTCTTTACATCACTGTATTTTAACATGGACGATATGGTGTTACTTTGGGAGCTTAATATTTTTCTCAGGTGATACTAGTTTTAAGGTTTAAGCCACTGATCTAGACAAAGGGTTTCTGTAACTGTAAATATAAATAGAGAATCACCGCATGTTCTAATCACTGGACATAAAAAAAACGAGTCTGTTCTTCGAGGAAACTTCCCTCCACTAATTTTTGTCCAACTAGTCTTTTTAAGCCAATCCAGGAAGAACACGTTATCATTATCTCGTACATTTCTGATGTATTACTTTGAGATTTGTTTTCTAGTTTACACATACAGCAAGATCAGATTATATCGTTGTTTTCTACTGTTACAGTTGTGGTATAAATCATTAAATATTTGAAGGAAGATCGATTCGAGTGTCACTCGTTTTGTATTTTCTCTCTGTTTTATTTGACAGGTATTATACGCTCAACTAGCGTATTAATTTCACGCAGCGTTTCTTTGTTTGATTATCAAAAAAAATAAAACATTTTACAGAAATGGAAGAAAGCAGTTCAGTGATTGTCAGTGTAAATAAAGTAAAAAAAAAAAGGCAGTCAGCTGCTTCGTTCCGCATCACAACAAACATGGCGTCGGGAGGCGGCTAGGAGAGAAACGCAGAATATCCCCTAAACCCGTTAATCAGCCGTTTTTAATATATATTTTTTTCTCAATAACAGCTCTTATTTTCACCGTCCAGTTTTCGGGATGGAGTCAGGTATATTTTCAGAGGAGGGTTCGGAGAGGAAAGTGTCCATTGTCGGGTCGGAGCTGGTGGAAAACTACACTGTAAGCTATGTCCAGCTAAATGTGACTTAGCGTGTGGCTAAACTAGTTTGTCAAAGTAGCAACGTCGAGTTAATATGGAAAAAGTTGAACCTTCACGTCGAGACTCACTTTGCTTAGATGTTTCTTTCTCAGTTTTGTTTTATGACAGTCCACTGGTTTTAATCGTTTATGGATACCGTTACGACCGACGAACTAACAGCTAGCTGTCGTGCTAACGCACAGTTTCAGCGTTGAGCTCGTTTCCTGTGAAGTTTTTGTATTGGTTTTTATTGACTCTAAATCAGTGATTTTTAGGGGTTGTGTTTAATGGTGAAACTGCATTAACAGCTATGATAGACGTCCGGGCTCACAGTGTGAAATCACACGATTTTTCATCAGTCTCAGGCTCGCATCTCTAAAATTTTTTGACCACAAGTCAAAAATTTAGACGCAATTTTCTGCAGAGGAAGATGGATTTAGGTCGAGAACATCTTGCTCATAATAAATGAAAATCTGACACACTATACATTACAGATAATATGAGAAATTAGCTTAGACACCGTGGGTTAAGACTGACAAGGTTATAAGGCCTTAAAGGCATTACATTTAAAAATAATGACATGATTAATATTGATCTTGGGCCACTCCCGTTTGAAATATATACATGGATGGTGAACTCCATTGCCAAGCAGGTTAAAGTTTTACACTCTCTGAGTGCTTTTTCTAGATGATATCATATTTTATGTTAATCAGTTTATTAAGACTAGAATCTAGTTACAAGAACGTCCATTGTAGTTTCAAAGAGTAGTTGGATCATGGCAGTTAAGTTAAGTTTTTCTTCAGGTTGTAATTACTGAACACCTTGCTCTGTTTCAGGTGTACATCATTGAGTTGATGGTTGGAGAGCACAGATGGACTGTGAAACACCGCTACAGTGATTTCCATGACCTTCATGAGAAGGTTAGCGTCTTACACTTGAGCATTTTTATCACACATTAAATTCATAGTCGTCATGGTAAACTTACATCATGTGTTTTTGTGTAGAATTCAGCTTGGCACTGGCAGTCTCAAAAATTTAGTAATTAGGATTATATCTCTTAGTAAACATTAATTTCTTACATCCTTTGCAAAGAAATTAGAATGTAATATTTTCTTAACCTTGGAGTTAAATCAGTCTTGCAGCTGTTGAATGTAAAGGCTCAACATGTCTAGGCCCATTTATTGGTTATTGCATTATAAGGAAAATTAATTTCTCTTTTAATGAAGAATAATATCGTAGCCACAGAAACATGATACACTGTACATCTGCACATTATCCAGTAATGCACTGCTTTGAATCAGAGAAGATGCTGTTGTTTGAATAATTACAACCTTAAACTGATTTATCAATCTGATGTCTTTTTAAATGGTTACAGTAAGTAGTACAGTAGGTTACAGTCATCATTTATAAGTTAAAGTTTCCAATAGAAAGATCCAGCACAATTTCCCAAACGGTTAGTTTTATCCTTATGTCTGTTTCCTCCCAGCTAACAGCAGAAAAGAAGGTTGACCGACACCTTCTTCCTCCCAAAAAGATTTTGGGAAAGAACTCAAAGAGTCTGGTGGAGCGGCGGCAGAAGGAGCTGGAACTCTACCTGCAGACATTGTTGCAGCAGTTTCCACAGGCCACACCCACTCCACTTGCCTATTTTCTTCACTTTCACCTTTATGTGAGTACAGCGGAGGTTACTAGTGCCTTTGACCTAGAAGTATGTACTACAGCCATCTGCCAAGGCGTTTTACTCTTAATCTTACATTTGTACTCAGTGTGGCATATTTTTGAGTATACGTATGTGTAGATACTAAATGATAAAAAATTTTGTGACACTTGAAAAGGTCAAGGTGGAAATTTTGAACCTGGTTGCAAGAACTTGTCTCCCATACAGACACAGGAGTATTAATAAGGTCCAACACTAATGTCTGATGTTACGTTCTGGCTCACAGTCTGTGTTTTGAGTTCATCCCATTTAGGAGTGGTTTGCACTACCAGCCAAAATCTCATTTAATGGCTTTTCTTTATTTTCATGACTATTTACACTGCATCAAAACAATGAACACATATGGTATTAAGTAGTAAACCAAAAATTGTGAACTCTAAATAGGTTTTATATTTCAGATTCCTCAAAGTAGCCACCCTTTACTTTGTTGACAGCGCTGAAAACCCTTGGCCTTCTCTCACTGAGCTTCATGCTGTAGTCACCTGAAATGGTTTTCACTTCTCAGGTGTGCCTTGTCAAGGTTCATTTGTGGAATTTCTTGCCTTCTTAATGGGGTTGGGACCATCAGTTGTGTTGTGCAGGAGTCAGGTTGGTACACAGCTGACAGCCCTATTTGACAACTGTTATAATTCATATTATGGGAAGAACCAATCAGCTAAGTAAAGAGAAATGACAGTCCATTACTTTAAGACATGAAGGTCAGTCAGTCTGGAAAATTGCAAAAACTTTAAATGTGTCCCCAAGTGCAGTTGCAAAAACCATCAAGTGCTACAACGAAACTGGCTCACATGAGGACTGTCCCAGAAAATGAAGACCAAGAGTCACCTCTGCTGCTGAGGATAAGTTCATCTGAGTCACCAGCCTCAGAAATCGCAAGTTAACAGCACCTCAGATGAGAGCCCAGTTAAATGCCAGGCCTTTATGGCCAAATAGCTGCTAAGAAACCACTACTGAGGAAAAGAAACAAGCAGAAGAGATTTGTTTGGGCCAAGAAACACAAGGACTGGACATTAGACCAGTGGAAGTCTCTGCTTTTGTCTGATGAGTGCAAATTTGAGTTCTTTGGTTCCACCAGCCGTGTCTGTGTCCAACGCAGAAAAGGTGAACGGATGATCTCTACATGCATGGTTCCCAACATGAAGCATAGAGGAGGAGGTGTGATGGTGTGGGGTTGCTTTGCTGGTGACACTGTTGGGGATTTATTCAAAATTGAAGGTACAGTGAACCAGCATGGCTACCACTGCATCCTGCAGCAACATGCCATTCCATCTGGTTTGTGTTTAGTTGGACCATCATTTATTTTTTCAATAGGACAATGACCCCAAACACACCTCCACATTGTGTAAGGGCTATTTGACCAAGAAGAAGAGTGATGGAGTGCTGTGCCAGGTCCATCACTCCATCACAATGACTACCTCATGCAGCTCATTGAGGGAATGCCAAGAGTGTGCAAAGCAGTAATCAAATCAAAGGGTGGCTTTTTTGAAGAGTTATTTCACACTTTTTTGTTTACTACATAATTCCATATGTGTTAATTCATAGTTTTGATGCCTTCAGTGAGAATCTACAATGTAAACAGTCATGAAAATAAAGAAAAACCATTAAATGAGGTGTGTCCAAACTTTTGACTGGTAGTGTAAGTCGGGAGATAATGCATGGCATTACTTCATTTTATGCATGTGGACAATGTCACGATTTAGAAGAGCAGTTCAAGATTAGTTTTAGTAGTAGATTCATGCAATGATTTTAGTGACTGTGATCATATGATGGGGACAGAACAACAGATCACTGTTATTCAAAGTCCTCATAATCCTGTAGAGTAATCAGCCAGATGACTGTTTAATGACTGTTTATTTTGAAGTGAAACCAGGACTCTTTATTTCTTTCAGGAAATCAATGGCATCACAGCAGCACTGGCTGAGGAGTTATTCCATAAAGGTTATCTTCCTTGACCTGTTTTATCATATCTGCTGTTTGGTGAACTGTTTGCAATTTATGAGATGACATAATTGAGTCATGAGTCTCACTTCTGTATAGAATCGGAGACTGTGGATCTCTTCCTGCAACTCTTATTTCTTTTACAATACTTGAATTATTCTACTATACTTAATTTATTTACTCTTCAGAGACAATATATAAAAGATGTAAATTGGGTGTGTACATGGAGGACATACAGTCAGGTCCATAAATATTGGGAAATCAAGACAATTCAAATCTTTTTGGCTCTATACACAACACCAGGGATGAAACCCAGCGTCTGGTGATGTCTATGCGTTCCAGACTTCAGGCTGTAATTGGCTGCAAAGGACTTGCAACCAAGTATTAAAAAAGTGAAAGTTTGATTTATGATTATTTGTCCCATTACATTTGGTCCCTTAAAAAGTGGGAGGCACACATACAAACTGTTGTAATTCCTACACCGTTCACCTGATTTGTATGTAAATACCCTCAAATTAAAGCTGAAAGTCTGCAGTTAAAGCACATCTTGTTTATTTTATTTCAAATCCACTGTGGTGGTGTATAGAGCCAAAAAGATTAGAATTTTCTCGATGTCCCAATATTTATGGACCTGACTGTAGTCTTGTCTTATGGTTGTCATTCAAAAATCAAAACTAATGCCAGTCTAATAACTTATCCGAAAACTTTTCTCCTTGTTCGCTTCAAAGTTGTATTCATATGACATAAAAAAAACATATATACAAAAATATTGCTTAAAGTTGCACGTATTATTATTAATGTTGCTCTATAGAAACAACATTTGTGTAAATTTTAGACTTGTAATTTGTGTTTGTTTGTTTGTGTGACTTTAGGTGAGCAGCTTCTGCAGGCTGGCGAGGTTTTTTCTCTAAGTCCTTTGCAGCTTTACTCCGTCTCCCAGCAGCTGCGTCTGGCCAAACCAACCTGCTTTAACGGAGATGCCAGAACTGACCTTGGTCACATTCTTGACTTCACTTGCAGGCTGCGATACTTGAAGGTCACACATCTGTTCATTTAATTCAATTCCTCATCACTGAGGTCATATGATGGTTCTCCTGACTTCCTTTTAGCAGCAGAGAGGGTAAATGTTCTTGTCTCTGTTGGTCAGATCTCTGGTGCCAGAAATCCTGTAGGAACCAGTAACATCCAAGAGAGCAGTCTCCCCTTCGACCTGTCTGTTTTTAAATCATTGCTGCAAATAGAGGTAATTCTGTTTGTCCTCAACAGTCCCCCCTATTAACACATTTACCAGTCTTGTTTGGTCCAGGATAATAAATATCATTTTATCCTTGTATTTCAATTTATTGTCCAAGGTTAGTGCTTAGTACACTTGTTCTCGTTGCACATGTTTTCAAAAACATTTGAATTACTGCTGACCACATTATTAATAATGTGGTCAGCAATCAATTTAAAGATTTAACAATGCTACCATCATTAGGCATCACTAGTAATATTAGTTGATTTAATTATACATGCTGTTAATGCACAGCAGCAGTTAAATGTTGCATCTAAGATCGTTACCTGCCACTAGGACAGCAGACAGCTGCCTGCTGTAAGGCATGGATGCTGTCAAGACACATTTAATTACACTGGTTTGGCAGTATTTGGATCTAGAAAATGAAAGTGAGGTTGTTGGTTATAAGCACTTGATCATAGTGATCTCTAGCCACAGTCAACAATGACTCTGCTCAGACCTGGTAAATGTCTAAATGTGGACAAAATATAATTCCTGCTTGTCTCTGATATCAGATCAGTGAATGCAGCTCTCAGCAGATTAAGGGTTTGCCATCTCTGAGGTCAAGTCTGGCAACTATGAGTATCCACCGGTCCACAGAAACGATGATGGTAAAGTTGAGTTTATATAGTCAAGTATAAATGTTATAAATTCCGTTCTATGTCCTGATTTTATCTATTGACATTCTGTAGTCAGTCCTGGTCCCAGAGGCGAGTGAGTTTTCACAGTGGGAGCCTGAAGGGGCAGATCCTGGCTGTCCCGTCACTGCTATTATTCCTATGTGGAGAAACCTGACCACACTGGACATGAGTCACAACTGCATCAGCACCATTGACAGCTCAGTGGTGAGACACACACCCATAAAGCCAGTACAGACGAACATCACCATGAATTAAAGTAATAACAGTTTTTAGGCAGCACAAGTTCTCAGGTTTCTGTCTGACTCCAGTTTCTTTATTTTATGCAGTATCAAATTTTTAAGATGAAACGTTGTACTATTGGTATAGCTTGTAATAAACAAGCATTTACAAAATAAGAAAAATACTGACACGGATAATGGGATAAGGCAGGAGACACTGTTTTTATTTGTATTTATTTTAAGGAATTGAATCTCTGCTCTTTTTAGTTCAAGGCTGGAAAAAAGTGTCATCATCAACCTTTTTGTGCTGACACTGAATCTCTCTGCAGAAACTAATTCGTGAGGTTGAGTTCCTGGATCTGAGTTACAACCAGCTGTCCTCAGTGGAAAATCTCCAGGTATGTGGCAGCACAATGAAAACCACATTGGCTGCAGAGGCTGCAAAAATAATTGTAATTTTTGATTCATTTAGCAACATTTTTCAGATTATTAAAATACTTGGTTGGTTTTGATAGACCAGTTTATGCTGATGTTAAACAGAAAAATTGAGTTGCTGATAATTGTCAGTGTATTCTTATGCTGCATTTCCTTGATATAGAATCACATTTTATTTTAAGAAGGATTTTTCCAACACAAATCATTATTTAAGACTTTAAGGCGTAGTGAGTATCATTTAGGATGATTTATTAGCAGAAGCTGAAAACCCTACCAAACAAATACTTGTCATATATTATCACATAACTAGTGACAAATAACAGTTAATTGTTGATTTCTTGATCAGGTGCGTACTGCCTTCTCTCAAACATTACGTACGTGATGCACTTAATGAAACGTATTTGATAAAGCTTTGATTATGTAACTGACCAAAATGGTAAATTTAACATGAACTCTGTGAATCTAGTCATGACATGCTTGTAACACCAGGTGCTGCAGTTAAAATAAACATACATGTACATATGTTTGCCACTGCATTCTGACTGTATAAAACTATTTGCTTTATGGTTGTAGCATCTGTACAACCTGGTCCATGTGGATCTGTCCTACAATAGTCTCCGGGTTCTTGAGGCTGCTCACACCCGTCTGGGCAACATAAAAACCTTAAACCTGGCTGGAAACCAGTTGGACCAACTGACTGGCCTCACTAAGCTTTATTCTCTGGTCAACCTGGACCTCAGCCACAACCAGCTGGCACAGGTAAAGCACACTGATCATTTCCTTGTCCTTTTTTAAATACATTAATATAAATTTGCTGCACAAAGTCACTTGCAAAAGGTAATTAATGTTCGGTTTGAAAATTTTTAATTTGTACTCAAATGACTAAACCTTTACCTCTTCTAATTCTCTGCTATTGAACCTGAACATGAATTAATTTAACAATGTCAGTATGTATTTTAAATTTAATTTTTTTTTTAAATGTTTTTTTTGTTTGTAATAATTGTGTATGTTTCAGTTGGAGGAGATCAAGAACATCGGCTCCCTGCCCTGTCTGGAGAAGCTTAACTTGTCTAGTAACCCCATGTGCATCATCCCAGACTACAGAACCAAAGTCCTGGCACAGTTTGGAGAGCGTGCAGCAGAGGTAAACCACCAAGTGTTCTCATGCTAATGATTTTCTCTGGTTGTGAGGGTAAATTTAGGCTCAAGTCATCTTTGTAAGGGCAGTTTGGTTGAACCTAATGACCTTAATAGCTGTTTGATGGTTATGATTTAGTTTTAGTTTTTGAGTTAGGTCTATATTAGGCTATAGTTAAAACTGTGGCATCGGGGTAAAGGTTGATGTTTGGGATTAACTGATATGGTAAAGTGTTTGGAAATGCATTGTCATTCTCAGAGATACAGAAAAATACGTGCGTGTATGTGTTTGGACAGATTTTCATTTATTCATTATCTTTGTGGCAGGTTTGTCTTGACAGTAAAGTGACGACAGAGAAAGAGCTGGACACAGTGGAAGTGCTGAAAGCCATTCAGAAAGCCAAAGAAGTAAAAGACAGAATGAGCAGCGGCGAAAGGAAGGTACACTCAGTCACAAAGTAGACTGACTTAATTCATTTGCATATTTTTTTACATTTGGTTTTTGTTTTAGATTTACATTTAGTCTCTTTTTTCATTTGAAACTGTATGTGTATATTTATTCAAAAAATATTTGGTGCACCGTTTGCCAGATTTTACCTGGTGCATTAGCAGTAAAAGAAAAAAAGTATATCAGTAGATCTAATATCACTTTATATCGGTATATGGTCAGTACTTATGTTGGTTATATTGACATATAGCTTGCTCATAAACAATTTTATTAACTCAAAAATTCTCAAACAATTAAGGAGGTATAATGTGACACAGCAGAGTTTGGAGTGGCAGTTTTATGGCAGTGAATACTGCCATAAAACAGTACTTGTGTACTGATTTGACTACTAACACTTTGAAATTTAAACTTTCTCAAGCACTTCAGTGTTGAAACTCAAACATTAGTGGATGTGACACTTTTTTTTACTTTATTCTAGCTTTCAGAAATCCTTAAATCTTTATTTATTATTTAAATCTGTGTTCTGTTGATTCTAACTTGACCAAAGACCAATCACAGATCACCACAAGACAAAATCCTCCAGTAATCTCTGACTAGCAGTGATCCTAATGTCAACTTAATAACTAACATGTCAGTGCAGTCTGAATTTTTATCAGCTGTCAGTAAAAAACAACATTCACCTCAGCCGCCTGTCTATGATCACCTGTCTATGAAAACTACATGGGTGTTTATTGGGGTCAGAGCATTGATTCCACCTCTTTAGATTAGAGAGACTGTGCACATCAGCAGCAGAGTCAATATAATGAAATATTATATTAATATAATGAAAATACGGCAAATAAGTCAAAACAGTATGAAACATAAAAACATGCCCAGGAACCAGTGTAAACTGGCCTGTGATATTCATTTACTCACTTAGTGTGTCATAATCGCATATTCATATTCAGTCCTGAATATTTACTTCTTGCTGTAATAAAAACATGTAAACAAAGGAGAGTGCAGTTAAATGCATAAGCATACTTTTACTGCTATACTCACTAACACAAAGTTTAAAGTCACAGGTGCTTTTTGCAAATTCAGAAGATCGGATATTGGAAAAAGAGAAACACAAAATCATTCTTGATTTGAAATGCGACCAATAGAGGTATCAGTAGATACTTAAGGCTGTAATATTGGTATCGGATATGAAAATCTGGTGTAGAGCCATCCCAATTGATAAGTCTTAATAAGGCACAGTGGACTGTTGCTGTGCTGAACTGCTGGTTTCAGATTTCAGGACATGGTCTGGTGAACGTTGTGTAGTCAGTGACTGCAGCTCTCTGAAGGCTTCCTCCTCTTTGTCCTCTCGTCAGATCAGTGAGGAGACCAAACTGTCTGCTGCTACACCTCCTCATCTCTCCTCCTCCTCTCTTCCTCCTTCCTCCTGCTGCTCCTCTGCTGTCGCTCTTCCTGCTGTCACCTCCCTCTCCTCTTCCTCCACTTCTTCTTCCTCTTCTTCTTGTCCGGCCCAGCAGGCTACCTGCCCCAGCCAAGGTAATCATGTATGTATCAGGCTGTGCATGGCTGAGGGATGAGGGGGGTGCATCTGCAAGTCCATTAATATTGAAATGTTGCATGCCAGCTCATAAAGAAAAAATGCATATAGATACATAAGTACAGATGTATCAAAATAAGAATTATTTAGGAACTGTGTCTCCCTCATGTAGTTTGTCCTTCAGTTAGTATTGATAAGTTTATTTCTATACTGACAGATTTTTTGGTACAGAAAAAAGCAATGATTTTAAAACCTGCTGCTGAAGACTAACAGCACAGCAAATTAGCGATCACTTATCACTAATGTCTTTATTTTACTTATGTCTGACAATAGGCCATGTAGCAATCTGTGACTATTCACTAACCTTATTTCAGTTAAAAGTAACTAACTAACTCTAATACTGTTATCTCTGTCTCAAGCTTAATATCATGTCTAAATGATGCATGTTATACTTCCTTCAGAACTTTTTTGTATCACGTTGGCCTGTTTACTCTGACAATAATGAAATTGTTTGGAAAATAGTGTGATTGCCTTTGCTCTTGTCACTGTTAGTGAAGCATATGGTTTCCTGTTTCAGAAGTGACTAGCAGAGAAGAAGCCGCAGTTTCCCCCACTGTTCTCCTTCCTGTGGATGCTGTACCTCCCCCAGAAAGCTTAAACACCAATGCACATCATCTGTCAGCTGAACATGCCCAGGTCATCAGAATCACACCTGAAACACTGGAGAGGGGTAGTGGAATAAGGATAGGATGTCAGATAGAGATGCCATTTGAAGCAGATGGCCGCCCCCTCTGAGTTCTTTTCAGCTGCATACAGTATATCTTCTGTCATTTTTATTTGACTGTGTTTGACTGTCAAGCTTCTGCTTCAAATTGAAAAACACATGCTCTGACTGGTTTGTCCTTTTGTTCTGCCGAAAAAAACATTACAAAAGCTTCTGTAACCTTGCCCAAAGTACAGGCTTATTTTAAGACTATAATAACCAAATTATTTTTATTATGAGCTATTATGCAGAGATACAAACATACCTATGAGTAATATCCTAAATGTTATATGCTTGAACAATAAGACTTCATATGACAAAAATGACACAGAGAATATTTATTTTGAAAATAAACTTTTTTGCAGAGGGACTTGCTAGAGGTCTCACATGTAGCCTAAAAACAAAAAAATATTTAAAAATCTTTATTTATTTATTTAATTTTTTTTTATTAATTTTGTAAATGTGTCTGTAAGAAAACTGTTTTGTAACCATGCTATGAGAGATTATCAGAAAACTTGGTTCAGACATTCATGTTTGTTACAGAAGGCATTTGAACCTAGGTGATCTACATTTTTTTTAGACTTTTTTTGGTTTATTTGCTTTGGTTAAGTGCTAATCAGTATTTCAGCATGCAAACATGCTATAAATGTACCCTACCAAAGGAAGATGCTATACATAAGTATATGTACAGATGGCGGTCGAGTTTATTTAGATTTTTGTTTGTTTAAGGTTAGCTGGATTCTAATGTTGCTCAATGTGTTTGTCTTCAGAGACAACAATCTGCTGTGAGTCTTTCTGATCACACACACTGTGGAGTTCCCTCCAGTATTACTACAACTGCTGCTTCTATGGCTACTACTGTCTGGTCAGTAAGCAAACTACTCTAAATTCAACTGCTTTTGATTGTATGTTAATTTTCTCTTTTTAAAACAATCATCATATATTAGTATTAATATAGAGGAAGTGTTGGGATTGTACCTGCTGTGTACCGGAGATAGTTTAACAGTTACAAAATGTCTAAATGACAGCATCAACTAATATTCAACTAATCTCTTTAGTGAACCGATTCTAATAATTCAGTACACCAAAAAGAACTGCTCTGCTCATCACTAGTTTGTGTGTGTTGTGTATAAAACCACGTCACATCAGCAGTTTAGTGTAGACGACCCCGCTCATGTTGAGGAGCTACTATAGTAATATCAAACCAAGTAGAGTAGAGCCATGTTGTACTGGAACTGTGTTGTGCCATAAGTGGTGACAGTATTGTGACTAGTACATGGTGTGACAAATAAGGTCGCAATATATCAAAAATTCTTAAGCCAACCCGCACACATGGGAAATGTTCATTTCAAAATTAAAACGGTTTTAATCTAGGAGGAAATGAAACACGACAACTGTGATTGTCACCATTTCTCTGAGTATTACTGGAGTATCCCCCATCCAGCTCCTATTATATTTATCCATTACAGTTATTCAGGCAGCAGTCTGCTCCTGTTCAGGTTTCTCTCTTGCTAACACAGCTTGCATTAGGCCAGGATGGAGGCAGCTGTAATTCCCATATATATGTTCTCCTACACTGGGAGACAGAGTGATAGTGTTTCCTCTATGTGACATTACAGGAAATTTTAACTTTAACCTAGTATCTGTCTTTCTGGTCTCCAGTTGCGTCTGCTCCTCTTCTACGTCCCGACCAATTAAAACTACTTGTTCAGCATGCAGCGCCACCTGGTGTCCTCTACTTCCTTCTCACCCACTCTCACTCTCCTCCTCCAACAAGGATGTCATTGCTCACCTCCAACAGTATGTCAATTCCAACCTGAAGGTGGAGGAGAAGGAGAAGAAGGAGCAGGAGAGCAAGGATGAGAGGAGGTCTGAATCCAGAGAGGTTCAGTCACATGTGGAGGACACAGAGGTGGGCAGTCCCAGGTAACCTCTCCAGAAATATTACCTCTTGAAAGTCCTTGTTTTATGAATACCCACATTTTCTGGGATTCATACAGGTTTATCCCTGTTTTTGGAATTCCTAAAGTGGAAGTTTTTTGGAAGATTTTTGGACGTTTCTGCTGGTCTTTAGGATTTCCTAACAATCATGTTACATACAATGTATGTACACTTATTCTTAACAGTATATAAGATGACTATTGATTTATCCATTGATTTATGCTCATTATTTCAGTCCCGCCTCTGTGGATGGGTACTTTGAGATGGGTTTGGATGACTCTGTCTGCACCTCCTCTACTTCTTCGGCTCCTCCTCCTCCTGTAGAGGATTCTGAAGGATACCGGGGGGATTCATGTGTTGATGATGAGGGGGAGGAGGAGGAGGTGCACATTAGCAGGGTTCTGTGGTGCTACTGCCTTCAGGTCGATGAAGACGTGAAGCAGAAAGAGGCATGTCTCATACTGACAGACCGGCTGTTGTGTCTACTGTACCCATCTAATTGTTATACATGGACCAGTCAGGATACAGGCAAGTACACAATCAGCCATGGCACATTTAAAAATATCATTGCCCTTGTTTTTTGCTGTTCATTTTGAAATGTATTAATTAAAAACAAACAAGAAGTTCTTAAGTATTATTCCAGCTGGATCACTTTCTCTTTCAAATAATTCATGTAATATGACTAGGAAAAGTGTTAACCTTAGTTTTTAACAGATTGATGTTTTTTCTTTTAATTGTGGTGAAACAAAACAAGTTACGTGAAGATGGCACCTATGACATTTTATAGAGGAAACACTAAAATAATAATCATTATCATTATCATTAATTGCAGCCTTCATAACACTACAATTAAATATGTGATCTTTGATTTGATTTGTTGATCTGTTTTGTTCTCCTCAGACCAGGAGCAGAATCTGTCTCTGAAAGAGTTGCTGTCAGACCTACAGATGAATTTCCTGGTCCCATACTCCCAGCTCCTGCTATTCTCTCAAGGTGAGCTTCCTGACTGTTGCCTGGCCTTTGGGCTCCAGTCTGGTTCAACCTGCTGGTACATCTTCTCTGAAGCAGAGGAGCTTCGGCAGACGAGGACGGAACTGACAAAACTGATTCAGGTGAGAGAGTTGAGAGAGATGAGATTCAACTCACTACTGAACACAGCACAATTTGTCTGGTAATTCAGTCAAAATGTATATATCAATGTTCTATGACATATAAACACATACAGCAAACTATGTATAAGATTGCATGTTGTGTGTGACCAGCTCAAATATAAAAACCTTTTTAACCTCCTCTGGTTTTCCAGGCTGCAGAGTCTTACACTCACCCCGACTCCTCAACTACTCCCCAGCTCCTCCCCCGTTCGCTTATAAACTCATGGGAGTTTGAGGAGAGTCAGGGAGCTCAGGGAGGCTACCCTGTCCACCTCCTTCCCGCCTTCTCCTACTCTGTCCCAGACACTAATTTCCAACTGCTGGACATCTTAACCCAAGAAGGAGAATCTAGCCTCCCTGCTCTCCTCTTTCTCACCCACCGACATCTTTGGGTGCTTAAGATGGACTTTAGAGAGCTGACAGAAAGACAAAAGCGCAATGCTGCCCTCCATCACTCTTCTTCCTCCTGGTGCAGACTAATCCATGTGCCCCTCAGCTCTGTGGTGCTTGATCCCAGAGAGAGTGTCACTCATATTATGGACAGAACCAGCAACACCTCCTGCCTAGGCCCACAACACCAGAAGAGGTAGAGAGGTTGTGTTTTGATTAATTAATTACCAAACTGCACCTTTTATGTCTGTGAATTTTAACAAACTGATAATTACAGCATCAAAGTCCTCGCCTTTGTGCAGGAAACATTCCAAACTAAAACAAAATAATAACAGTATCTAAGTTGTTTGATTTTACACATTTTTATTGTAAATTTTTGTGACACAACATGACATAATGCTGAATGAATCATAGTAAAAGAAATTTAGATAATATTGTTTTATCTCCTGCTTTAATATTTGATGTAGTTCAGTTTCTTCCAACTTAAAGTACCCGATCAATTGGTGTCTTTTTATTTATTTATTTATTTATTTATTTTTTTACTGATATCTCTCATATTTCTTATTCAAACGACATCAAAGTAGGCACTGCACACATGTGCTCTTAGTAAGTCACCTGCCAAGTTTGAAGCCTGTTCGGTGACCTGTAGAAAGATAAATTTGACTTTATTAATGTCATTTATGTAATGTAAATGTATGTAATAGACTTTTACTCGTTTGTTAAAATTTGACACAGTAGGTTGAATTATTCTGGTGTCACACAAAAGAAACGTGAATATAGTTTTGTGTGTTGGTCTTTTCTTCTGCACCTGTGTTTCCCTAGTTTTATTTGTTGATCTGTATTTGGATTTTAATCATGATGTTGTGTCTAGGAGAACTCACACTGTGGAGCTACTGCTTGGAAATCAGAGGCTCCTGCTGCTCTTCCCTGTGTCCCAGGACAGGAGCTATTTCTTGAAAGAACTGAGTCAGCGAAGAGTGTCCTTGGAGGGGATGAAGATGTTGGCCCTGCCCCGAACCTGCAGGACCTGTTCACACCATGGAGAACATATGCAAGGTGAAGACCAACAACTTTCTTATACACTTAAAATCTTATCTGGCCTTATCTAATCTAGTTGACTGTATGGACCGAGTATCACCTGCAACCTCCTCTAAAATGTTACCCAGCTAGTTAATTGCCAGTAAGTTGTTGCAAAAATAAAACTTGGACTTTTTAAAGATGACACTAGGTTAAAACTGCCATCATCTATCAAAAACATTAATATTATTAGGTTATTTTTAGTAGTTAGCCCAAAGGAATTCAACACAGCCTAATATGAAAAGGGATTTTAATTTTCATTGTTGTGGGGGACAACGGCAAAGCACTGCTGCATCCCTCTTTGCACAGCATTCACTAAATTCTCTAATTTGTCACCAAATACTCTTGGCACCTTCTACAGACACTGACTGTAGAACACCTCTGCATCTTTGGCTGACAATTTACCGAAATAGTCGGGCTGACTTATTGAAAACCCAGGAAGCATATCGTCAGTTGTGTCATATATTGGACCCTTCTGGTTTATTCTCTTATGACTTAGTTGACAGTATTTTTTTATTGTGTTTTCAGGCTGTTACAGATTCAGAGATCACTGCTGTTGTATCACTACCAAGAAATCACACAACTCCAGCAGGTAGCTATCCAAAGTGCTTTCTCTAAACTAATGTCATAGTTGTACTTTGTAGTTGTTAAGTACAGTGTTCATACTGTATTAACACTGTTAGTGTCAAGAATAGCTTTCTACATATTATCAGGGGACTCAGTTACCAGTGAGTGTCCATTATGTCCACATATCTTAAACAAACTATTAGTAATTCTGATGGACATCAATGACACTGTGACATAATCAGTAAGAGTATTACAAATACTTTTGCCTCAATAATATCTGATTTGATCTCAATGTTACAGCAGTGTAAGCTATATGTTGAGTGCTAAAGCAGATATCTGAGGTAATATATAACACACATTCAAACTGTGTTTGAATATAAATACATATAAATATATGTTGTTTTGTAACAGAACTAAATATAGTCAATTATTTAGGGACTAATTCTGACTTACAATGACACAGCTGCTCAGTGGAATTATTAATATTGTTTTTTGTTTTTATCTCTCTTTGTTTTAAATTCTCCTCCGTCCCCCCCCTCAGCTGGGACTCCTCTGTTCTCCATCTAGAAGAGAATCAGCCATCCCCCCACCTCATTCCAGGGCTCTCCCCAGGACTGAAGCTACTGGCTGGGCTCAGAGAAAAGCAACTGTTGTCCTTCTTCCACAGATATATAGCACTGGTAAGTGACATACATTTACATACAATAACAGTTGAGTTACACATTTTCAAGCAAACAGCAAAGTGTCAGTCCATGACAATCAGGTTTATTATTGTAGCAATTTAAATGGGTGAATTTTTTTGTTTTAAAAATAATTGATTTTATTGTTAGAAGGTTGATGTATTTGATGTCATTGTACGTTTCAGCTAAAATGTTTGTTTTACCTTGAGTTTGTTCAGGCAGTATGTTTTAGTTTTTGACGTGTCAGTTAAGGCAATAGTTCATGCTGCTGTTTAAATGCTACCTCAACTTTTTTGTATTAGTCTGAGGCAGAGGAAATGAGACACGTCCTGTGGCTGTCTGTGGTTCTCTACACATGTCCAGAGGCTGAACTCACCTGCTGTCTACTGCTCTCCACTGATGCTATCTATTTCTTGTTGGAAGACTCTGCCTCTGCATTTGGTCATCACTCATGTAGGTTAAAAAGACATAATAGACGTATAGCCAGAGTGAGGAAATACTGTATATTAGGAGCTCTTTAAGTTAACTGTATGTATGTGAATATGCTGTTTAACAAGTGCCACAGAAAAATGAAAACCGGTGGCAGTTAGATTCTCCTACACAGGATACATCTTTTAAATTTTATTGTAATGTGAATAGTGTGATATAGTTATTACAAATGGAAGAGAAATGCTAAAATGGTGTGTATCCCAATAAACACCATTTTGTCTTCTTCTGTCTGTTAGTATTGGACATAAAAGAATGTGGAGATCCAGACGTGTGTCTGTGCTGCTGTCTGTCCATCAGACTCTCTGAGCTGCTGTCAGTCAACGTGGGTCTGTTTGATCAGTACTTCAGAGTTGTAGGTCAGTGGATTCACACACTTTGCCTTGACTGTTTTCAGAGGCACAAAACACAAGTTTTGGATAGTGTTCATCACTCGCTTATCTCTCCATGTTTCCTGTCTACAGGTCGTTCAGCCGATCACATCGTGTGCTGTCTCAGTAGGGATAGTTACGGGACGGGCGTCTTTCTTCAGGAGCTGATGTCTGTTCTCAGTCTGCAGCAGCAACTCCCCGCTCCAGAGCCGTCAGATCAGGATTTCTACTCCCAGTTCACCAACACAAACACAGGTAACCATGCTGGTAATGCAATTTTTTTCCTTTCACATCCTACCCTCTTCTCAAAATAGCCTTTTGCTGCTTCTTACTTCACTGCACAAAGCAATATACGTGGAACATCCTATTTTCATAATTAGAAAGCTGGAAGGGGGATGTTTAGCTTTGCCAATCTTTAAATTTGAATTTAAAACATGTTTCCACAAATGTAGAAATAGTTGTCTTTTTCAACTTTTGGGGGGGAGGGGGCCCATATTGGTTATTAATTTACACCCTATACTTTTCTATAATTTTCCTTGAGGTTTGACCTCTAAAAAAAAGCCTTAGTGGCGGAGTTTGCCAGCTGCCAGTTTGGCAATGCTGCACACTGTCTCCCGAATCAACAGATTGGATACTGTGCCTCAAGAGCTGATGACCCATTTGTCACTTGAATGCAAAATAACCTGGGGGTCCCCACAATAAGACATTACACAGCTTCTGTTATCTGCAGGTTCAAAAAGCCTAGGAGGAGAAAGATATTTATTAGTCAAATGCAAATACTTTTTTTATTATTTGTTTTTTAATGAAAAATAATGGCACAGCTACAGATGGGGATATGATGGGGTGAAATAGAAAGAAGTTGTTGTCACTGACCACATATTACAAGTTACTAACTTCTAAACTATAATAATACAGTATTAATCGCAGCAGCTAAACAGACTCCCCCCTATATGTTAAGATAATCATTGCCTATATTTGGATACTCAACTGTTTGATAAATATGATGTTTTCTTCTCAAATGCTTTAATTTATTTTATAACTTATGGATTCATTTTCTTAGCCATGATTTCAATATATAGAATATTTAAAAAGCTGTCAGACATTAGTGTGATTAGAAGTTAATTTGCCTCCACCTGCAGGTAAAATGCAGAACTACGAGCTTGTGCACAGTAGCAGGGTGAAGTTTATTTACCCCAGTGAGGAAGAGATGGGAGACTTGACCTTCATTGTGGCAGAAAGGAAGACTCTGGCCACCACAGCGTCCTCCTCATCACGTTCCTTTAATGTTCTGCTATACTTGCTGGTTTTTCAGGTATAAAAATAATATATTGCAGGTTCAAAAATAGTTACCTATGATTTCTTAAACGAATAAACAATTATTTCTCTTTTCCTGCCTGTTTTTCTTTTCCTCCAGGTCCAGATTTCTCCCCAAGGGTCCACCCTCTCAGGAATCCCCTCATCCTCAAGCTCACTCTCATCTCCAGTACTTCAGCCTAGGACGCTGATCCTGACCAGCACTGATGTGTTCCTATTAGATGAGGACTACATCAGCTATCCTCTGCCTGACTTTGCCAAAGAACCTCCCTCCAGGTAAGCACATATGAAGCCTCAACCCATATTATATCATCATGTTATATCTCTGCCTACCCCTTTCCCCCCACCTCTCCTTTCTCCCCCATTATCTCCTTTCACCCCAACCAGAATAGGCATAAGAGCTTTATGTGTGAGATGTATTTTGAATGGATTTCTAAATCCTACTCTTTTGACCAACAGTTTATATTTTAAAAACTGATAAGTCTTTATGTGTGTTGCACTAGTTTGCTGTCACATGTTGTGCGTTGTTTAGTGCTGTTACTCTGATAGCGTTGCCTAACTGCCATTTTGTAGTGTCTGACATATTTTTATTGATTTTGTCTTTGTCAGTTTTCTTGAAGAGTGTTTTTTGCCCATCTGAAAGTTGTTGAAAATGTAGTTTTTGTTGTCATGATCTCCTGCAGAGAGCGGTACCAGCTGCGTGAGGCTCGGAGAATCAGGGACCTGGACCGGGTCCTGCTGGGATATCAGACATACCCTCAGGCTCTGACTTTGGTGTTTGACGACCTGCCTGGCCCTGACTTGCTTTGCCACCTCACCATGGACCATTTTGCTGCTGGAGGAGAGGAAGCCCTGCCCAGATATGGTGGAGCCAGCGGAGGAGCAGAGGGTGAGGTCCAGTGGTGTGTCTTTGTCCCAGGAGCTGACAGCAGAGAGAGGCTGATCTCACTACTTGCTCGCCAATGGGAGGCACTCTGCAGTCGGGAACTTCCTGTGGAGCTCACTGGCTGATTGGTCAACAGGGATCAACAAAACAGATGGGTGACTTTTTATCACTTCGGTGTCTGGTGGAAGCTGATTGGCAGGTGTAGTCATCACTTGGCTAAGAACAATTGCTTCAGTACTCATTAAGTGGATTGAACAAAGTCGAAAGTCAAAGAATTGAAATCTGACATTAGAAGACACAAGCTTTTTGAGTGGAGATGCAATGACTCATTCAGAGGGAGATAAGGAAGCCAATCTTCGGATATACCACCACACACAGGGTCCATCACAACATATAGACAGGATATATTTGAACAGCTTTCTGTGGAGACCAGGCTTTAAAAAGCACAAAAAATTTTACGTAATTTGGTGATGAACATATAGCCCGGTTTATCTTTCAGGTCGAAGTCTTTGACAGCCTCAGTATTTTGACATAGATCTTTAAAAAAATTCCAACATAGAGGCCTTAGTCAGAACATTTATATCTAAACATAAGTTGATTAATACAATAAAATGACATAATTAGTCTTTTGTTCTCTTCATAGTGCAGAAACACTACCAGGGAATCAGTTTATCAAATTAAGTGTGTCTGTCTCCGCTGCGCTACTCAACACTGGTTATATGCTCCTGTTCAGCTGGTTAGTATTTGGGAGTTTCCAGTTTACCTATTGCATCACAGACCAAAATGGCTTTAGCCAGCCATTATGAATTTTCCTACCATCCACAAACTTTAAAATATTAAGTTCTTTGACATTTCAGAGCATAAACTCAGTCTCAGTCCAAAAATGCACCTTGAAAGTTAAGATTATGACTCAAATAAGTTGAAATAAGTATAAATAAGTCTTGTTTTCACACCACAGTGGAAGTCATTATGTATCTGCGCGTTTTCAGCATCCACAAATCCCAGTGATATGCATCATGGGTTGATCAGATGAGGTTAACAATTCACATTTTCTCCTTCACAGTTTTGCACTTGTAGTGATTTGTATCTGCCACAAAAAAGGAGGATAGAAGCACCTAACAGGGGCAGACTGCCAGTACAGACATAATGATGGGAGGGACCCATGATCTCACAATGAGCAGAAATGCAAGTTTTGGAAAGCTGCAAGAAACTTCAAGATTGTGGCACAACCTCACCTTTTAAATTGTCTCGCACTAAGCAGATTTCTTTATGCACTGGGTGACTTGACAGACAGACGGACAGATGGGAATTGCACAGAAGGGGGAGCTACAGACAGCCCACAGGAGTTGAACTGGATTTTATTTATCATAGTTTTTCATTCCTGGTAAATCCTCTTGTTCTGCATTTTTCTTCAATTTTGTGCATCCAGTAAAAAGAGAGATTCAGGATGTTTAGCACAAATACTGGAATCACGGAGAAACTGTAAGCCTAGGTTCTTTAATAATAGGAAAATATACATCCTCACAAATTCCAAAGCTGTTTGGTTTACATTATTTATATTAAGTTGATCTTAAAAACCAAAAATCACATTTATATGTTCATGTTTTACTTGTGTTTTGTCTGAACAAGACGGAAGGATTTATTAAATGTTAGACTCTTATTTTCAATAACACACACATTCACAAACTTGCTTGGCACAATCTGCTATCTGAACATTTTTATTTTTTGCACATTGTAATTAAAGCAGTATTCCTGAAATGCTTTCTGAAGCTAATATGAATAACAATGCTGCTTTGGGACAGATGGATATTTTCCCCCTGAAGCAGGTTTTGTACGCATCCTGAAGGTCCTGATATTTCCAATATGAACTCTGAAATGTCTGAAATTTAGTATTATCATCAACTATTAGTTTTGTGTTTTGTGTTGCATCATGTTTTTTGTATCTTATTATTGACAAATGGGAAGCCAAGTACTGTTGGACCTCACCCACTCTTCTCTACTGTTGTTTATTACATGTTGTTGTCTTGTTACAGGGTAATGCCACTGAATTAAAGTGAAGAGGAACACTGATAATATTACAGGAATTTCAGTTTGGTTTTGCAATAGTTTAATACTGCTGGGTGGAGTCACATTATTAGTTACTCATTGGTTTCTGCAGAATGCCTGACATAATGACAGATCCAGTAACTCCAAACTGTTAAACAGCAAAATATAATGTAGGTAATCTGATTTGAGTAAGAAACCAACAAACCTGAGAGTCTGGTGAAAGCGGTCTCATTATTAGTATCAGATTTTCACTTGATTTGGATCTGATTATTTGTTGGTTGAGCGATCAGACCTTTAGGTATCAATGTTGCCAAGTTTCCATATTATGGCTTTTAAATGTGTGAGTAATCTCTGATAGAAAAGTTGTAATAAAGCAGAATTATTCTTTCAGACCTACATTTTGATTGAGTGCCATTGTCCAGTAAATACGTTTGGCCTGGATTCCTGCATGATTGAGTTGACTGAGTTGACTCCATTGTTCATCAGCAGAGGTGGTTTCTTCTTGAATTTAAAAAAGGTATCTGCTTGAAGTACTCCAGGTTTACACAAGCAGGGCCAATGCAGTCAACTGTCAGGACTGCAGGCTGATCTTATTCCAATGGAACCATATCCTGTTCGAAGATATGGCTTCTGAAATACTCGCTTAATACTTGATGTTGTGTTAATTTCAGTTTGGTCAGTTAATAATTTTTATTTAACAGGGACACAGTGTATTAATGACATTTAATATAAACTTGTATATTTTATATTACACGTTATTTGTTCCAGTGTAAATGAAACAATTCCAGACTAAACACCTGTTAAATCAGAGGTCCACTGTCTGTGTATATGAAGAAAGCCAGATGATGAGAATAATAACACATGATTTAAATCCTGTGGCTTTTTTCATTAATTCTTTTTGTTGATATTACAGTTGTATGCATCCCTGGCCAATCAAATAACACCTTTTGGGCGCCCTGCTCCCGTTTCCCGGATCTGGGCTTCAAGCTGGTCATTGCGCTTGCATTGCATTACGAAAGGTGGCCCACATGCAGGTATTTGGGCCATATTCATTTATGACATGGCCCACGTCAGGGTGACATCCAGATTACACTTTGCCAAGAGCACCACCTATTTGCCAAACAAAGGATATTCATGCTGGGCACATTTGCTATTCCACATGTGGGCCACTTTAGGCTCACACCCATTTTGCTGGGCCAGATTAAAGCTGGCAGTGCCACATAAAGATACTATCTGGGATACAGTACAATAAGATAATTAAACTAACAATGATATTAACATGGTTACATACTTCAGTTTACCAAGAAGTCATTCTAATTTAATGGGAAAAGAGCTGTTGTTGGTTACGTATGTACTTATGTTATTTCAGTGTGGATGCTCTGCTTATGTGTTAGAGATTGTGTGTTGTGACTTAAAGAGAAGAAGGAACCAAGAGTCATGTTGTGTTCCACCTTGTTGGAGTTGAATGCTTGGCCTTAATAACCAGTGAGGTCATATACTTTGTCCTAAGTGGTTTTAGGCAACAATGGGGCATTTTGCATTTAGTGGCTGATTGGTAATATTGTAAGGCCTCTTCTCTATTTATTGATCATTGGATTATAGTGGCATTCCAATAAATATAAGTTATCTTATTAAATACAAATATATGAATAGATAACAAGAAGTCAAATTTTATTTCTAAAAACAGTAATGTTGGATTCCAGTTGTTTGCACTTTTAAGAAACACCTTTTCATAGAGCACACAAATGTAAAGAAACAACAACATACAAACCACACACACACAAAGAAAGAATCCACATCAGCACTTCATTGCTCTTGCTGCTTAGTGAGGTTCTGATGACTTGGCAGTTCAGAAGTACAAAATGCTCTACCACCTTTCAACTCATTCAACTTCCTTTATTTCCTGTCTGTCGAAGCTGCTCATCATGAAGCTTGACTGATTTCCTTTGTAGGGACACTCTCACAGGCTGAGGGCAGAGATACTGTACCAGGAAATGTCTGATCAGCAAAATGGCTATCTGAACTCCGATCAGCATCCATGGTTTCCAGTAGGCCAACTGAGGAAAGCATTCTGTTAAAATGGGAAAAAGGAAAGGAAAAAGCAGCCTCATTATAGAATTTTATCTCATAGAAAGGTTTGGACTCAAGCAGGATTTCTGTCTGGAACAAAGTGGCACTGTGCTGAGATGACATGATGCATTTTCAAAACAAAGGCACTTTTTCCTGTCCTTTAATCAACCTTCTCAAATTATTTAATTGGCTTTGGTGGAAATTTAAAGTGATTCTTGGGAACTATAATGGTGGACCCAAAGAGTTAATGTTCAAAATATTGAAGTTAAATGTTAGTTTAGTTTTAATTTAGTGCACTGTCTTGATTCTATTATTCTTTGGAAAAGGATAGTTAAGTGTGTGTAAAACCTTGTTAAGGTTTGCAAACAAATTTTATCTAACTGTAATTACTATTTAAAGTACTATTTCAATCATGCTGCCAATGATCCATTTATGCTGTCAAACTGCTGAACTACTGGGTTTTTACAACAGTAAAATTCACTTAAACATCACTTCCTGTGTGCAAGTGGGTGACATGAGGTATAAACGCCGCGCTACTGAGAACTACAGAGAGAGTCTCATGGAGCTGAAAGGCTTATTCAGTATTGTGTGAAATATTTTAACAATGGTTTGAATGTCACCGACATTTTACATTTTACAGTTTCTGCAGTTTCAACACCTTTATCTTTGATTCAGATTAGCCCACAATTCAGTTTGCCATTAAAAACCAGTGTAAGTCTATTAATGAATTAATTTTTTCCAGTGTTGGCTCATAAATTAAATCTGGCGTATTTTTTTTACTGAATAGAATAACTATATGTACCAAATCACCATAGGGAAGCATTGTTTGTGTTTCTGTAACATGTCTTTGGTCTGGTATGTCACTGCTTATGATAACCTGCTCAAGTTGAAGCTTCAATTTCAGAATAACTGAGGCAGATTCTAAATCAATTTACATCCACTTACATTCACAGTTTTAGAAAGACACCAGCAGCTGGTTGTGAAACTTATAGTAATTCTTTTCTCACTTCCCCTTATCATGGGTTGTCTTGTCTGCTTGTCTGTTTTCCGGCCCAATAGTGCTGATTGGAGATGTATGTTGAGGTTTAGACAGTTACAGGGACATGGGCCAAGAGACACCAGTGACCTCTGGCTCAGGTCTCTCTCTCTCTCTCTCTCTCTTCTGTCTCACACACTCTTCATTCTCTCTTATCCTTTTCTCACTTCTTCAGGAGTCAGCAGTAGTGACTGACTGTGAGTGGTGTTATAAAATTTATGGTGTCCACGCAGAGATTTCATTTTTTGTTGAGGATTGGATCAGAAAGCGTCAACACAGAGCCGTGACGCCACATTACCAGTCAGATAAAAGTATGTATGCACAATATCAGCTCGTCAGCAGCACACGGGGACAGATATCATGTCAAAGTAATGACTAAACATAAAGTGATAAAATTTTGTCTGGAAGAAAGTGTTCTGTCCTTTTGTTCTTTAATATGTGGGAGCACCGACATCATTTTTTTTGGGTCACTGAATGAATCCATGCGTGGTCCAACATTATCTCTTATAATGTCTTTATTTTTAAAAGGGTTAAACATGAATAACGAGGGTTAAACATGAATAAAAGGGTTAAACATGAATAACTTTAAATGCCTTTATTGTACTCGTCCCATCTGAAGAGCAACTCTAATCAACTTAAAGCAAAAAGTGTAACTTTTGATGGTTTTTGCTGTTGATGTAATTATTCTGCTTCTCTCTGTCCTTTTGTAAACGGAAATAATGTCATATTTTTTTGTATGCTGTGTCCATCTGAGAAGTTGGCTCTGTCAAGTAAATACTATCAGACCGGACTGAGGGAGTGTTTGTGTAAAAAATGGCAATGCAGGGGCGGGTGGGGACAAGAAGCATTTGTACTTTCAGAGTGCTGAACAACTTTCTGAGCAAAAAAAATTCACTTGTTAAAGTTTTTGTGGCCATGGTTTTAATGATAATATACAGTATACATCCTATTTGCAGCCAGTTTGCTTGAGTGGCACAGTGTTGCTGTTGCCTTTGTCTCCGTCTATCTTGAAGTATTACTTCCTACGTGCAGCACTGGAATGTTGCTAGGCGAAACAAGATCTAAACACTGCCAGATTGATTGATTGATTGATTGACATTTGTTTATATTTAAAAGTTACACAATACAGTTGTATGGGAGTCCAGGGAACAGTCCTACCTAAAGAATTTTCAGCCATTCTCGTTGTGTTCATCTATCATGAATATGTAAGATGCAGGCTTTATATAAAACTGACAAGAAAGGCAATTTCATTACACGACATTCTGAACAGAAACAACAGTGATACCACCACATTTTTTATAGTTTTAAATAGCACGATTCTATGGATGGCCATACTAAATCCAAACTGAAATATTTCTACATCTCTTACGGGGTTTGTACAGGCGTATATGGCTGTTAGATGGCAAATATGCAATGGTAAAAAATTTGTGGACTATTCATTTTGTAATGCCAACCAGTTTCTACTGCCGGATAGCCAGTGAGCAAGGCAGTAAATCCCTGTTGTGTTTTACTGTCAGCCTCTGGACGTCAGCAGGCTTCCTGCCATTGTTCTGACCACTTGCTGTTTGACCTTTGAGTCTCTCTGTGGCGAGACTTACCACGATCAGTCTGTCATTTCTTTGTCAAACTGAGCAAAGAAAATGCAGGGGGGGGGGGGGGGGGGGGGGGGGGGGGGGGGGAAGAACTCGGTACTTGCATTTATTCTTTTTAGTTGTGTGAAGCAGACCTGGAGTTGTGTCAGCTGATGTGGAAATCCGTCCAAATCACACCGTCCCACTGGGACGACTGTGAGTGAATTCCATTCAAAACTTCCTGTCAGGAAGAAAGAGGATTTCTCACAATCTCTTGCGCCCTCATCTCAGACCTAAAAGTTGAAGGCTGGAGCATTTTAGCAGTAGTAAATACTCTTCTCTGTAAATACTGTATGTGCATATTCATTTCTAATGGCTCAGAGGGTTTCGCTTTGCATTAGCCAGGATAAAGTCAGAGGGAGATCTTTTGTCATCATGCTGTGGGAGAAAATGTTAAACTGTTGACTTTTGTGACATTTACCTTGCGTAGCGTAGATATAAATTGTGCACATGTGATATTCATAATTTAATCTCATTGGATTTTCAAGTGCTGAAAGGTTTCAAAAAGAAGTCATTAGTTTCAAACCATGTTGTTCTTCCTTGCTGGTTCTCTTGGCATGTCCCATCCTCACGTTGGTGGTCTCCAGTCACTGTAGTTCATTTCAATAGTTATTACACTGCAGTTCTCTGGATGTTGGAGGCAACAGAAGGGAGCAATAGTTTTATGTTTTCTACTCTTCTGCCACTTGACTGAACCACCACTACTGCTGCTGTTACTATGAGGGGGGGTGGTAGGAGGAGATGATCTTTGCTGGGAGGTTCCAGGAGGTGCCAGTTTCTGTTTTTTTTTTTTTTTTCTTTCTTTCCTGGATCAGAGAGGAAAATATATGACGCCAACAGTCACTAGAGCCTCAGGCTGCTCTCTGCTTCACCGGACACTGAGTTAATTTGTTAGATTTGTTAGTTGTTTGTCCCCACATAACAGGAATTGTTGAATTGAGGCTTCAAATGAATCAAGAACACTGCTTTTGAACGGTGGGTGCCACCCTTTGGTTTTTATTTTGTCTTATTTTTAGTTGCCATCTTAGGTTTGCTCCTCAAAAGCAGGTTGTATTCAGTTTTCCTGCACTCATCACTGCTGAAATACAAATGTTATTCTGTTATTCTTGCAGAGAGGATGTTATTATCAGTCTGTTTTTCCTGTAGCTTGTACAGTAGGTAGGGCTTAAAGTTCAGACTACATACTGTATGTGAGACGAAAACTAGATGAAAACCTGACTGGCTGGACACACCATCGACCTTGGAGTTTTTTATTTTCCGATTGACTGAAGTGGACACTGGATTAGTGGATTTATTTTTCCTCCTGGATGTGAAACTCTGAGCCATGCTGCTGCTGCTTCTGCTGCTGCTGGTCTGCCTGCAAACATCTCTGCAAGAACAGGTAACACACTTACTTATAACTTCTACACACACAGTTACTATGTCACCTGTTTTTTTTTTTTTTTTTCCTGTTGGTCTCTAAAATGAACTGCTTTACTCTGATTGCTCACTGAAAGAATGAAAATGTATAAGTCATGTGACCTCAAGTTTTTCCTTTTGAATGAACATTTTGAGGGATAAAGATAAAGGCCTAATATAAACCTAAACGTAAGTAAATCATGAAACACGACTCCTAATTTGTTTGGAATTAAATTTTCCTTTTTGTTGTTACATTAATATTACTTTTATATTGACTTCATATTTCTGCACCTCTTTTTTTTTATTCTGGATGATGACTGAATCTAATGATTTGATGACTTTTGCTGTTGCCTTAAGCACATTTTAATAAAAAAAAATTCACAATTGCTTAAATGAATAGTCACATTATTGGCTTTTAGCCTTGAGTTAAATGTTAATGGTGGTGTAAATAGTTAACACTAAACATGAGCTAAGGTAAATGAATTGTTAGAGCTCTTACACTATATATCTTGTTTGTACATCAATGATGCAGCATCAGGAACAGTTCAGTCTTGCTCAAGGACACCTTGACAGACTCTCTGGAGGAAGGAATCAAACCAGAAACCTCCTCATAACTAGGTCCCATCCTAAGCCACACTGCCCCACAGGTACAACTGACACATGACAAGAATGTAGTTTAAAGGATATTTTGCCACAAACTAAAGTACTGGTTTAACTCATATTTCAGATGATGCAACGTCTTGGTGAAAAGACTGGGGATTAAGCTTCTAAAAGACATCCTGAGGGGAACAGGAATTTATGTAGCAAAACAACGCATTTAATAGTTTTTAGATAGTTCACACATGTAGTGAAAAGAGGGTTTATACGGCCATTATGGTTCATCCTCCAGGGACTGTGACTGTGACTGTTAATCCTTCAGTGTTTCAGTCTGGATTAAAGTGCTGGACTATCACTGCCATCCATCCATCCATGGTGCCAGCATGGCTCAAATATTAGGTGGTCAGCTTGAAAATGCTGAGATAAAAGTACCCTGATACCGTCCTCCGATTTATGGAGTCTTTTCAAAGAGGAATTGATCTAAACCACATACATGTCACAGCAGCTTTCACAATTTTAATAGTTTGCTGTGCCAACAGTTTCATACCATAGCAAACTCCATGTATTTAGCCTCTGTACAGATACCAGTTGTTATGTTAAGGAATGTGACTTTCTTTATAAATTAAGACCAATGCAGCAGTCACCACAGACTCATTCAGAAGAGTTCATTGGATCATTTTTAACCAGTGTTTTCCAAACTTCTTAATGTTGGGACCCACGTTTTAAAGCTGACAAATCCTCACAACATAAATGGTGAAAAAAGCTCATTTGTGCATCACACAAAACTGACTCTTTCACTGCCATTTCTGAAGCTTCTAATATTATGTTGAACATAATTTTCAAGATATAAATATTTGATAAATAAATCACAACTTCACTTAATGCATACAGTTTATAACATATAGACATAAGTAAAGATCAGAAAAAAATGTTTTAAAAAATTGTTTATTTGGCAACCCCCCCCAAAAAAAAAAAAAAAAAAACCTGCAAAATGATGCAACGTCTTGGTGAAAAGACTGGGGATTAAGCTTCTAAAAGACATCCTGAGGGGAACAGGAATTTATGTAGCAAAACAACGCATTTAATAGTTTTTAGATAGTTCACACATGTAGTGAAAAGAGGGTTTATACGGCCATTAATCGGCAAAATCTTTAAATCCCCTCTCCTCTCCATTCTGATGTGCAGTTTTGATGGGAGTTTGTCTTGACCATTTCTACATATTTAAATGCACTGAGTTACTACCATGGGATTGACTGATTCAAATGCATTACCAAGCAATTGAACAGGTGTACATAATTATGTGACTTGTGAGTGTTTTATCAATTAACTGACTTTTAACTACTTTTTTTCTATTCCTACTACTATGTTAGCTAATACGTCCTATTTAGGCCTTACATAAACATATTATAGTGTAGTTTTATGTTTTTACTGTCTTTGTTTTCTCTTATCACTGTATAAAATTACAGTAATTTGGTCCCTAGACCACAGTCTGGCCCATGAAATTAACAACTTAGGTCAGTGTGGTGATGGGACCGACCAAAATTCCCTGATGTAAATCCCATTTGAACTGGGCTCCTTCATGTGACAGTTTCTTGTACTCTGGTTTCCCTCCAGAGTGTAAAGGCATGAAAAATGAGGATATATATATAATTTTCTCTGTATGTTGGCCTTGTGACTAATCAGGGGTGAGCACTGCCTCTTGCAGACGTCTAATGTCAGCTGCGATTGCCTACAGTTCCCAAAGGATATAGATAATTGATTGATTAATAGTAACATCACCTGGTACAATTGCTTTTACTCATGTGCTACTACTTCTTCAAACAACTGTGGAATGATCAGTGGTACTGATGCTGATTGTGTACTTGGATAGAGAAATGTTAAGTAATGTATAGTGTATATTATGTCAGCAGCTGTGGAATCATAGATCTCTGTTCTGTTCCACAGACTCCTCCTCCTCCTCCTTCAGGTCGCTGTGATATTTCACAGAGGATGGACATTCACACCTCCTGTACCTCCTGTGCTGCTGTCGCCACCAGCAGTTGCCCCCATGGCTTCAGCAGTGTGGGGACCACCAACTGCAGGTGAACACAGTTACATAGTGCCAATGCAGTCAGTTCAGACCTGCTCAGGCTTTGACAGAGGTGCCATTCACCCTGTTGTAAGTTAATGTACCAAATCATCTTGTAAACATAATTTTAAGGTTGAAATCTGACATTGTGTTGCTTTAAAACACATTTTTACTACTTGCTGGTTCCATGTACTTCAACATAGGAACTTTATTCAGTCTTTAAAACATTCACAAAAAGTAGGACCTTTATCCCACAATCCAGCTCCTTCATGACCCTCACAGATTTTTCACAGTTTCAGATAAAAATTGAATTTTCAGCCTATTTCAACAATTTTACATTGCAATGCACAGGTTTGCAGCCCAATTTTAAAATTGCAGTCAGCCATTTTTGATTCTGTCTCAGCAAAACCTCAGGGTCATGGACCACGCTTTGACCCAAGCCCTTCAGCAATATGAATTAGGGTCTTCGCTTTACAATGAGTGGTTCAAAAGGTGCGTCACTGGAAGTCCCTTTGTATTTTCAACGGACCTGCTCTTTATCTCGGGAATTACTATTTCTACAGCAACCACTGATGGCAGGTGCGCCACATACTGATCAGCAGGTTAGGCTGCACACACACAGAGCGAGAGAGAGAGAGAGAGAGACATTCTGTGGGTAATGACAAAACACAGAGAGTTCAACTTAATAGACATTGCAAATATAGTTGTAGCAGGTGTGGAAGTAGCAGCTTACTCACCTCATGTCCACTGTGTGCTGCAGTTACGTGGTGCAGATCGGTAGCAGGGAGATGGAGCTGAGTGGATGTCAGCACATCTGTGTGAAGATGTACCTGCAGCCAGTGTGCTGCCCACAGCACTGGGGCCCACTATGTCTCTGTAAGACACACACAAACACACACTGGTTTCCATGACTTCAGAGGATGTTTCATTGACTTAAATCCATTAACCGGAGACTCACTCAAACGTTTGCTAGTGCCCTAACCCTGACCCTGACCCTACTCTAACCTCAGCCTAACTTTAAAACATGTCATCACCTTAAAATGTAATAATTTATGCTATTGGGACTGGATTTTTGTCATCATAAAGAAGACAAGTCCCCTTAATGTGACCGTGTAAACAGATTTAGGTCCCCACAGCATGAGGAATACCAAGTACACAAACACTCTCTGTCTGTCTGTCTGTCTGTCTGTCTGTGTGCAGCCTGTCCCAGCTGGTCAGGGAAAACCTGTAACTTCCATGGAACCTGTCAGGATGGAGACCTCGGCAACGGGACCTGTGTCTGTGACGTTAGTATCCTTAACTATCCATCAGGAGTAAAGAGATTGGTATTGTTTCTGTGGGTTACCTCGGTGACAGTGTCCCTAATTCAGGACTTAAAACACTAAGGATATTATTATTTTATAAGGATATAATCATGTCTATGTAATTTGACCAGTCAAGGTAATCAGAAAATGCTGTTTCCATAACATTGTCTTGTTTAGACTTTTGTCTTAATCTGGTTCATATTTGAATATTGCTGTTCATGTAAACATAGTCAGAGTCAGTCTATTTCACTGACGAGATATGGATAATTGAATTCATCCCTCTCTTGCTTTTTGTATATTGGTCACACGGAATTAATATAGGTTGGTTTTATGCTATAGGCATTCCGGGTTTTAAAAAATGATTTTAATACAACATTCTCTTTTCAGGATGGCTTCTCTGGCTTTGCATGTCAGGAGTGTAAGAATCCAAAGGGTTTTGGAGACAAGTGTGATAAAGGTTGGTTCTTTCTGAATTCTGACCTGTATGATAATAACAAGGACATGTGTAAGAGTCTTCAGTCAAAGAAAAAAAGACAAAGAAATTAAAATTAGAGAAAGCACTCAGAGAGCACACAACCCCACTAAAGCTGCTCAGTTTCCCACAAGGTTAACTGTTATTTATTTATTTATTTTTTAATCCTTAAACTAAATTCAAATTTTGTATGTATGTGCTTTGTACCAGATTATAGCTCTCTGAGCTAATTTCCATCGGCAGTCCCTGAGACAGACAGACACACTACACCTAGAACAGTTCAGAAGACAATATGGAGCAGATATACAAGTGTAAAAACGTATATTACCTAGTAAAGTACAGCAAAATAGTGGAAAAAAAATACAATGCTGTAAGTCAGGGTGACTATACGCTGTTTAACCCCCTGCCCTCCCTACTTTTCTCGGTCCCCTGTAAAGTGCAGTGTTAGAGAATGTGACTTTGGACAAAAAGTGCAATCCTTTTTTTTTTTTTTTTAATTGTGTCTGTCCAGAGTGTGACTGTCTACATGGAGTGTGTAATAAAGGTCCAGAGGGCGATGGACAGTGTTTGTGTCAGCCACCGTACAGTGGAAAGAACTGTGACCAAGGTACAACCATGATATGTTGTTGGATTATAATATAGAGATTACATAAAGTATATTACGCTATATATGGGTCATATGAAATTATATCATCTTGGTAGCCCAGGTTGTGCTTTGAAATCAAATGAAAAGTCAATGTGAATACCATTTTCTGCATTTTTATCAACATAGCAAATAGTATAATATAAACACATGCCGCACAAGCCAACAAAGGCTGGTAGAATAGCGTGGAAAAATTGATATATAATTAAATCCCCATCCACAATTGTGTGTATTGTGTAAATAACAGGATGACTGAGAGAGTTGTCTTAGCCATGTCGGACATTATGCCTAATATGGTTTTGTAGACAGAGCACATACCAGTGACTAAAATGACAAACACAAAGTGAAGACCAATTATTTTTGTACACAGTGATGAGTAAAAGAGCCACAATTTGTACTGAATCTAATTTGCTTGCCAGCATGAAATGATGACACATGTTCAAATTAATTTGTAAGTAGATAAAATAATTTAATCAAAAATATCAAAAGTCAGCTTTACTGTGACAATAACATTATATGGCACATAATTTAACACCACAGAGAAGGAACAGAAGGTAGGATTGCAGCAATGACTGAGAGAGAGAGTGTTGTCTTAGCCATGACTGATATTCAGAGATGCACTTCATAGAATAGATTAAATTTACACCCTGGGATTAGACATTAAAAAACAGTTCAGTGAAAAAAGGGGGGAATATTAACTGATATTAAATGATATTAACTATTAACTGAATTAATTGGAGCTGAGTAGCTGCAGCCTCAAGGTAAACGGCTGAAGAGAGATTTTATCGAGTCAAATCAAACACAAACATGAACATGGTTTCCTAAATCTTTTTGGTGACAAGGACTGGACACAGTTGTTTCTGATAGTCTTGCTGATGGACCTGTGTGGGAGAGGAGATACTACAAGCTGATAGTAATTAATGTCATGTTTTCTTTGTAATTTACTATGAAACATTTTATTGTTCAACCTTAACCACTGTAAAATGAGTGGGTAACACTTAAACGTACAATAAAGTAATTTTTAAGTTAATATTATGATTCAGTCTTTGTATCTCTACGCACATGAAGGTGGATGACTTTCAACTTCATAAAATGGTAATTATCAATTTTGATTAAAAATGGGGGAGGTTGGGGCAAGTCTTTTACATGTTTGCTCTATGTTCTCTATGTTTATTTCTACCTGACAGTGGTGATGTTTTTGCTGTCAGGCCTTCTCCAGGCCACTGCATTCAGGTGACGCCATGTTTTTGTGATTGACAGTGAGCACCAGGTGCAGTAACTGCCAAGCCTACTCCTTCTGCAAAGGAGAAGGAAACAGCGCCACCTGTGAATGTTTGCCCGGATACAGGAAGACGTCGCAGGGAAAATGCGCAAGTAAACGTTTCGTTTGAACGCTGCTTTGACATTAAGCTATTTTTAGTTAGGCTGTTGTTGGTACATCAGTTCAGTTTGTATTAGCATGCTAATGTTAGCAGTAGCTTTTGGGTAAGAGAGAGAGAGAGAGAGAGAGAGACTAGAGGAGTGTTTATCAAATTAAGTCTGATATATTGTGAAATTGCCTTTTTATCGACGATAGTCTGTTTGGATTTTCACATCAGCATTGCCATGTAAAGTCACATCTGCATGTATTGATTGAGAGGTGAACTGATTAGATTTTGGTAGTAAGGTCAAACTCACTGTGACCTTGACAGTCTGTCCAGGTCTTGTGAATGTAATTTATAAGAAACATTTATCCTCTCATATTAGACATAAACGTTCCCTTGAATTGACAGATTAATTGGTGGCCAAGCTCATTGTGACTTAAAGGTTTTGGACATAAGTAATAATTATTATTATATTTATTATTATAATTATTATTATTAGCCTTCATTGAATCATGATAGTTCAGTTGAGATCAAGAAACTTTTACAAGGGATACCTGGTCAGGATAGCAGCAGTACAGTTACAGTAAATCTCAACAAAACAGGTTAATGACTTTAAAGGTTGCTCATATAAAGCATTTGCACACAGAACTTTAAATTTGTTCAGGTTCCAAAAACCTAAAAGTTGTCTTAATTTTTAACAAGTTGAGGAGCATTTTTATCTCTCTGAAACAGTCATTAACAGGAATCTATTCACTGTTTTGGATTTATTCCAATTCAGTTAGAAATTTAAATCACAAGACATCCAAAAGTGAAGGCTGTGACTTCCATGTTTCCATTTTAAAAGTATGCCTATGCCTAGTATGGTTTTGCAGACAGAAGATACACCAGTGACTAAAATGACAAACACAAAGTGGAGACCAATCTATTCTTGTACACAGTGATGAGTAAAAGAGCCACAATTTGTACAGAATCTAATTTGCCTTCCAGCATAAAATGACACATTTTCAAACATCTGTAAGTGGATAAAACAATTTAATCAAAAATGTCAAAAGTCAGCTTTACTGTAACAATAACGTTATACAAAAAAAACCCAAAAACGTATGTGGCCATAATTTAACACCATAAAGAAGGAACAGAAGGTAGGATTGTAGCAAATCTGGTTGTATAACAGCAAGGAGCTTTTTTTAATTTGTTTTATATTTTTGAGGACAAATATCTTTGAATGCCATTTTAACTCAGTTGGTAATTGTCATAATCTTTTTCAGGTATTTGTTCTGCAAGGGATTGTGACATCAATGCCCAATGCTCCTCACAGGGTTCAAAGATCAGCTGTGTCTGTAAGCCTGATTATCAGGGTGACGGCAGGATCTGTGTCCCCAAAAATCCCTGTTCTGAGAACAATGGAGGGTGTCCTATCAACTCCACCATTTGTGTCTTCAAAGGACCCAATAAGGTGAGGCCTGGATTTCATTCCTCTGAATCCAAATCCACAAACCATGAGCTAATTTTTTTACTCCCTTATTCAATGGTCATCTAATAGTGAGACTGCAGATTGTAACAAATTTAAGACTCTGCTCACCCTCCTTTTTCCAAGCATATCAGGGAGCTATGCAGGTCTTCATATACAGTAACAATGTCATTTTTCTTCTCCACTTCAGAAAACACTCATCGCTGGTTTATTCAGTTATGGTTATGGAAACCAAACTGAAACTTGTTTTTGTTTAAATAAGTTTTAAACACTACTTCAAACATAGGGTAGTAGCTTATATTTCTGCCAATAAACCCTACTAAATGTTACACACTGGCACATAAAGTTCGGTCAAAATTATAATCACATCCCTGAAACTTTGTTTAACCTTACACATTCACTGTCTCTGTGTTGGTCTCTGCGTCTGTCTGTCTTTCAGTCCAGCTGTGACTGTATGTTTGGCATGTCCCCAATTGGTGGCAATCCTGAATCTGGCTGTGAACTGGTTTCTGCTTGTGCGGCAGACACTTGTGACTCCACGGCTGTTTGTCAAACTGGACTCGATGGACAACCCAGGTCAGAGCCACAAACAATTTGTCTCTCTTTGGCTCTCTTTATCTTAGCTCTGTTGATTTCAACACAACAAGTGTACCTTATGGAACAAAAGTCTCACAGGTCCTCTAACTGTAAGCTTCAAAAGAGCCAATCATAATATGTACTGGATATTTTAATTACACAAATGTCAACAGAGGTTGTTATTATCCAAAAACAAACAAACGTGAACCTTAACTTTGTCTTCAGAGAAACTAATATTGCAGCAACAATATCAGATTTATTCTGAAAACTTTTTATTATTATTATTATTATTATTATTATTATTTTATCATTGAATCAGTCATTCATCACAATGTTAGGGAATCATCAGAGCCAGCTGTAAATGACTAATGGATTCCCAGGATATTAAAAGTACATTTTTGAAAAGTAAGAAAAGAGAACCATTTTTTTTCTTTATTCACTTATTCTGGAACCAGAACCATCTTAGTACTTTGACTGTTTTTCATTCTTGTTTTTTAATCTCTCATCTTTAAATTTATCAGGTTTATACCTAGAAAATACACCGTCTATATTTAGAGCCCGGGACAAAATCCAGAAGATGTCTGTTTACATCTAGTACCAGGACCTGTCTCCATTTTTTTAGAGTAGAATAATTAGTTATGCCTTCCCTTACCTCTCTCTCAGGTGTGTGTGTGAGACAGGTGAGATCGGTGACGGTCGACGTTGCTATGGTAACCTGATGGCGCGACTTATAGAGCTTGGCAGGAGTGGAAGCCAAAGAAGAAATCTGACTGAAGCTGTCGCACTGTTTGGTAAAATAACCAGAAATTTATATATGATGCTGTTCTACATTAGGGGAAAGAATAACTGGCTTAACTGGATTAATTTAATTTAGTAGAAGTTTGTGATTTTGATTCAGTTATTGATCGTTAATTAGTCTTTTCTCAAACAGTACAGTTACTGTAGAGATGAAGCAGGATATTCATTAACAACTCTGAATCTAGATTTCATTCGAGGTGTAAAATAGGTCACACAACTATGAGTTTAACATTATTGTAAAATAAGACACAAAGACCTGTATGTTTTTCATTGTATATCCTTTTATATATTGACACAGTTTAAAATTTTTTATGATAGGAAACCAAGTAATTCTTGAACTCAAATGTGGGCCAATCAAGCCTTCTCAACAGTTGCCCCCAAGTTATGGAATGGTTCACCCCTTCAAATTAAATCTGCCCCCACAATTGAATATTTATGACAGATTTTACTACATTTACATTCCATACCTTTTTAATATTTTAATATTTTACTAGTTTACTTTTTCCATGTGTTAATGTTTTATGTTCTTGTTGAACCTTTTACTTTGAAAAGCATGTTGGACAACCCTGGTTGTTTTTAAACTTGCTATAGAAATGAAGTTGACTTGACTACTAGGTATAGAAATATGATTGGTAATTTAATTGCATAGGGTTACTATAAGATAATAAATATTTTATATTCCAAAACAAAAATCTAACCATTTGCCGATTTTTAAGATGTTTGTTGACGTTACTGTAAACACAAACAAACTTTACAATTTGTATTATTAATAAACTCACCAGACAAACAAAAACAAAGAGTTACAAATTTAGTTTGAGTTTATCATAAAATACAACAGCGAATTTATATACTTTTCTGTAGACTTACTGTATGTCATTCTTTATTTGAAGAAATGGTGATGGTGTTGTATTGGTGCTTTGCTGTGAACTTGGAGTTAATTGTATATCTATATATTTCAGAGCGAGGCTGTCCACTGCTTTTGAGTCACAGTGGACCTTTCACAGCTTTCATCCCACTAATGAAAACCCCTCTGACTGTAGGTGATCTGTCTGTCTGACTATCTGTCTGTTTTCTTTAAATACAATGAGAACTTTCATACATAAGATCATTATGTGGTTAGTACGGAAAAAGGCTTCAGTGACCTCTCTCCTGAGACAGGATTTGTTTATTCACCAATTGTAACCTTACAACAAAAAATACAGCATTTTCTTGAGCTTTATGTTCAAGTTTAATTTACCTTAAACCCAGCAAGCATAATGCTATTTTAGGAAAAGTTGTATCAACATTTTGGAAGAAAGACTGAAACTGCACTAAATGTCCACAAACTCATATCGTGATCCGACACTCCTGTCCCAAACTATGAGTTTTACTCTCACTTCCTCTACTCCTGCTATTTGGCAATAACTATTTGGCATGTTTCAAAGTCTCTAGTAATTACACCTACTATTCGCTTTTACATCCACTATATTGACTGTGAACATAAATAATCCAGCCAGTGATTGGATTTGCCAGCTGTGTTGCTATGTAAATATAATTGGTGCATTCATCTTGAGAATATATTATGTGGAAATGATTTAATCAATTTGACTTTCATTTGAATTCCATCTTTCACAGTACACAGCCTTTAAATGGCTGAGCTTTTCAATATTTGTGAGACATTCTTGAAAAGAAACTAGATATCTTTGAAGTTTCACAGCTTAACTTGAAAATCTTTGTGAAAACTATTTCATAGAGATTCACAACATAAAAAAGTCTCCCTGATAAATTCTTTAAGTCTGTAACTATTATAAAAAAATAAAAATCATTACAAAAATTCCAGATTATTTGTCCACTGACTATTTTTACAGGGTGTCAATGAGGAGCTGGTTTGTAAAAGCCACCTGATCCTGGGTCAGCATCTCTACAAGGATCTGGAGGGCCAAGACATTAACCTGTATGGAGGTGCCAAGTGGAGGAGCAAAGGAAACAAGGTAATACTTCTTCTCCAAACTTCACAGCCCTCTCATGGCCATAGATGGGTTCATTTGGTGGACAGTTTGACAGAAATTATCCTCCTTTCCAGTGTAATGTAGTTTCTTTATTACCCTCACAGTCACTGCACAATGTAAAGCTTTCTTAGACCACGTGCCTTAAAATTTAAAACAGTACTGTGGCTATTAAGTGGGCTCTAAATGAAACAAATAGTCACATGGTTGGAAAAGTCCTCATAAGGTAGAAATCTTTTTCTTTAAAGAGGATCACAAAAAAACAGCATGTAGTCAATATCTTTTTCCTTTGATTTTAATGATTTAGATTAATACAAAGAATAATCTGTGAAGTCACAAGTTATAGATTGTGTATCTGCTCCGTAAAAATCCTCAGCACTTTTAATATAATGAATTTTGACATGTAAACAGAATGACACAGATTTTTATTGCTTCCTCTATTGCTCCAGTAACAGTTATCATGTGACGACTACTTTTAACAATGAACTGATATTCACTGATTACATTGATCCCATATGCACAGTGTTAACATTCCATGTGAAAGGAATTTACATCACACTAACATAAGATAAGGTTAAGATATAACAGAAAAAAGTATCTGTAAAAATACAGCTTCATCACTGTCATTACTGAGAATGCGGTTCAGTGGCTGACAGTCATCAAAATATTTGCTGAATTTGTTGGAACACATGGATTTACAGTTTGTGCTGTAAAAACCCAAACTATCTTTGACAAGTACTGACAGCAGAAGGCAGAAACACATAGACAGACAGCAAACATTTTCATTCAGGCCTGCGCTCCAGGTAATTGGATGCAGCTAATATAACAAACTACTACCAGCCCTTATAATATTTTAACTGCCAAAAGTGACACTCAGTCCCAGCTTCAAATCAGAAGCTGCAGTAGTAGGTTTTCTGCACTGCATTGCTAATACTAATGATGCTTCTTCATGAAACATGAATTCTCAATGAATGAATACTTAATAACAGGTTAAAAAATTATTTGTTTGCTAATGCTTACTCAATAAATTTGTATACATTTTCCCACAACCACCTCCACCACCACTAATGTGCTCTTTGCACAGCAGACAGGAGGAAAATCAGTCACTAAATTATGATGGCTGATAACTATTTAGCTGCCATGTGAGGGGCTCATTAACATTGTTTTTTTCCATGGAAAAAGTTTACTAAATTTATAATTTTACAGAACTGGGAAAAATTGACTCTTCCATTATGTAAACTGTCGATCTCAGCACAGCCCACACTACTTAAATTATTCATCAATAAAAAAAAGACATCCTGACAAATGGAGGATATTGTACTATTGCTGAACTGATGTCATAATAATATCTGTTTGCTTTTCTACTGTCATATTGACCTATAATGGTAAAATTTTAAGTGAGTGGCAGTTCTCAGTGTAAATGTATGGAAACATCACAACTATGAGTCCCATAGTTAAATCCTTGAGAGCCAAGAACACAGTAGAAGAACTTGGTCATCTCTGGGTTTTTTAGGAGCTGTTGATGTTGGAGACATCTCCTTCATCTTGTTACTGATATAAAAAGCCAGGTTGCCCAAGTGTTTTGCCACATCAATCAGAGCTCCTGAGATGAGCTGTGGATCATCCAGCAGGGGGCGCTGCTGCATTCTTGCCACTGCACCCTTGTAGTTTAGCAGGAAAGAGGCATCTTCAGCTTTCAGTAGTTTGTGTCTGAAAGAGCTGATATCTCTTTGTTCAGAGCTTCATACTTCTGTATGTTCTGACTCTTCTGCTCCTCTTCATCTCTCAGAGCAGAGAGTCTGGCCTTCTCTTCTTCTTTTGGAAACTGGTGAAACTTCTTAAATTGCTCCTTGATCAACTTCTTTGTGTGTTGGGCCCGAGCCTTAACACATTTTGTTGTCAACTTGTTTGTAGAGTTGGAGTTTCTCTTGAAAACGTTTCAAGAATTTCTGAAGCTCCTCTCTCTGATTGTGTGCAGCTTTATCAATGGGTGTGAACTTGTGGTTTGCGTGTCTCTGCACATGAGACACACTACCTCCTAATGGTCAAGACAGAAGAGTCTGAGTTTCTCAGGGTGCAGACTCTAAAGAGTCTCAGACTCTGTTGAACCTTTGCGATCTCTCTCCTGTATAAAGGCCTCACACAGGTTCTTTAATGCCAAGTTACAAGGTGGATCACATTGGTGATTTTCTCTAACAGCATCGGCACTCACATGTTTGTTTCCCCGACAGGCTTTACAAAAGCTGTGGCTTTGTTTCAGTTAATTTCATTGTTTGCACACAAACAATGAAATTAGTCACTCCTTGAAAGAAAGATCCTTGAATTTTACTATCACTTTAAGCTGTGGCTCCTCAATTCACAAAGTGGTGTCTTCAGCTTGTTGACATGTTTCAGTGTTCATTTGTTCCCTCTATTCCCTCTATTTGTTCCCTCTATTCCTTCCGCTGTCAGTGGATGTGGTTGTTTTTCATATTGAGGTTGAATCTTTTATTGTATCTTTGAGGGTGTGTGTGCCATCGCAGACAAGTAGGAATGTAACTTTTGTTTCCTGTTTTATTGTGGTCAGTCATAGAGTGGTTGGAGCTCTTTTTTTGCAGCGATATCTCATGTTTATCACAGCAGCACATTTTATCTTAAAAAGACAACAAGGAAATTGAAGTGCAAAAATATTTTGTTTGTATAATGAAAATTTGATAAAATGAAGTTACCAAAACAATATGTAACATTTCTTCCCTTCTATGAAACATGACTACTAGTTATCCAGTATGTTTCCATTAATTTTTTAATTTTATTATGTGTCTTTACCACTAATGGATATTGACGACTGCTGTTCTGCTGCTAAAGCTTTCCCTCACACAGAAGAACCAAACAAGATAATATGAAAACAGTCCCCATGATACACACTACTTCATGACAGGATCAAACTAGTAATTTTATTTTATTTTTTTTTTTTTGAAAGACACCCTAGTGGTAGAGGTTACATACTGTGCATTTCAATGAGTACTCACTTTTGACTCACTTTGCAATTACAAGGTTATTAAAGTCCACATATAGACACAATGAGCATCTCCCTTTTTTGTTCGTCTCTCGCTCTTGTTGCTGTAGAAGTTCATCCTGACGGACAACCCCAGCAGACTGTACACTGTTGTTCAGGAGGACCTACCAGCAGCCAATGGGATCATCCACATCATCGACCGGCCAATCACAGACACTCTTTCTGATACGTCTTCTCGTGATGACCAGGTGAGTAAGGGTCACTGGACAACATATAGAAAAACTCTCTAATGACACTAAATTACAATAGAGATTAATTGACATATACCACAACCAAACACTGAATAAATACAAAATGAAACAAAATTATACTGGAGCTCAAGTCAGTGTTATTTTTGATTATATGCCAGTGGCTGAAGTTAATTGCTGATGAATGTCAGTCATTTGATTTCTTTCTCATTTTAATGTGTCCAGTTTGCGGATAAAACAATTGGAGAAATTCTGACAAAGGATGGAAAATATAACCGCTTCCTGTCGCTGGTTGATGTGAGTAGTGACCTCAAAGAGATATTTGCCTTTATCTCAAGATGTGAAGAAATTAAACATTTTTGGTCTTGATGATCACTTTCTATTTCTTTTAATTTTTTTGCTTTATAATTATAGTGTCCTTTCACAATTCAGAGTAAATTGTTACACTTTTTACTCTTACACTTCAATACACTGATGCTATCTGCTGGCACATGGCAAAAAAAAGAGAAACATTGAAGCAGAGTTGGGTCATGGTTTGTATATTTAAGGGTTAACAGCAATCTGGCAAAGCCTGAAGCTCAGGTATTTTTCTGCATGTGGTTGAAGAGTGGCAATCAGAGAAATAAGCAGTAGGTGTGTGGGTAGGTAACAGAAGCAGGAAAGTGGGTCAGCCGCACCCAGACAGCAGCAGTAACAGATCAGAGGAGATGGGAAGGGAAATGGACAGGGGAAAAAAAAACAAAGGGAAAGAGAGTCAAAACTAACATGGTCTTTACAACTATATTTATCTGGCAGCTGTAGTTACTATGCATTTTCAGCTTAGATTTGATGTACTGAAAAAAATATGATATTTATATTATAATAAATACATCACATTACTGATGATTAGAATTTTTGCATAGATGCACACACAGTTTTCTTTTTCCTCTCTCTCACAATCTCTCAGACTCAGCTGGTGACATTTTAAAGGGACCTTTAGTTTGAAAAGGTTGAAGTAGTTCCACCTCAACCTGTTACAACTCTAAAATGCAGCATATACATTAATACAATGTATATAACAAAGTAATATAATTTGTCATTAGTGCCAGAGCCTGTATATACATATATACATCATGTTTGTATCGTAATGAGAAAATATTTTAACCACTAAAAATGCTTTGTGCCAAACAAGAAAATTAAATTTTTGTTGACTTCTCTTTAAAATAAAGAAAATGGTGAATTTACTCTCATTATTGTTAACTGTGTGTGTATGTAGAACTGTGGGTCGCCCCCTCCTCTGAGAGGCCCTGGACCCCTGACGGTGTTTGTTCCAACCAATCAAGCTGTGGACCGAGCCAGAGATGGCAGCATCCTTTATATGCTCAATGATGTAAGAACAGAGGACAGTGCAGTCACATCAAACACGATAGAATCAAATGTGTTGATTCAGTGCTCCGTAAATTGAAATTTCTGCCACTTATTAGTCCTTTGACCATTTTGCATTATTTATTTATTCTGATGATATTATACCTTCTTTTAAAGGCCAAACATAAACTTCAGGAACTCCTCAGACACCATATTTTTTCACAGACTATGGTAAGATGCCCCCCTACCCATTGCTTCCTCCATAAATCCATTTGTTTATCAATCCTTACTTTCTAATTTACTTTATTTTTTCCTTTATTAGCCACATCTGCACAGCATATCATTAGTTTAATTTACAAAACATTGTCTGATTCCAATTTTTGTTCCTCAGAGGATGAACCTTTCAGATTTCAAGAATAAGTTATTGTCTGAGTTACTGCAGTCAGGCAGATATCTTCCAAAGTTTGCCTTTATAGTAGTGTTAAGCTTAATGCTGAATGCTAGTGAACTCCAAATGCAGTAAAAGCTAAAAAATAAAAAGAATTTTATTCCAAAAGAAACATAAGCTGACAACAGAGCTGGGAAAAATAAGGTGAACCTGGAAAAAATGCAGTTCAGGTAATAAAGAAAGGTGAGCAAAAAAGATGTTACTAGTCTAGTAACCAAACAATCTGGGGGCTAGTGGTGAGAAGATCCAGGCTTTTTAACAGGAGGGAGTGGATGATGGTAATCAGGAAATAGGCAGCAGGTGTGTGAGCAGCATGCAGAGACAACAACCATTCATGCCCACAACACACAGAAACCAGGGAAAACAGTCACACAGCTATGTAACAGGAAGGGAAAGGGAAAAGGAAAGGAGGAGGAGAAACAAAGCTTATGGACTCTAACAAGTAGGGTTTAGAAGTTTGGTATCACTTTATTATGAGAGTTAATTTGTGTTTCTCTTCTATTAATCAACCGGTATTCAGTATCATGTCAACTTTCAAGTGACAGACTAATCAGAAGTAAATAGTCAACAAATAGAATGGTGATACAATCCACAGAGAAGTAGACAAATGATGGTTAATAACACTGCAAAAATAGTATTTATCGTCAACAGACACTTGTGTATAGGGTTAGCAACACTGAAGCATAACATATAGTCTGCTAGCAGTTAGTTTATTCTACGCCACATGATAATAAATACCAGTTGATTACTAATAGAGAGTCAACAATGGTCTATCGTTACCTCTGTATTTTTGTGTCCTTTAATTGCGGCAAATAGAGAAATCTTGCAATGAAAAACATTGTAATTTTGACAAATTTATTCTGCCCAAGCTTCGAGTTAGTTGGAGGTAAACCAGGAACCAGAGAACCCCAGTCTATATCTTGTCTGTGTACCACATTAACCAAGTCAAACTATGTCTAGCACATTTTATATAAAGTGCATTCTTAGCACCAAAGGCAAACTTCACCTTTTTAGCACCACTGGGGACAAGGCCTAAGATTAGTAAAGAATGATGTTGTTTGCTCTTTCCAATATCAAGTTTTATAAAATGTGACTTTTTTCAGTTTTAGTTGAGGATTTTTTTCTGTCTGTAGCTGACCGTTGACGATTTGGCTGCACTTCCTAAGATTGTGACAATGGCTAATCAGATCATCACTATTACTGTGTCTGATGATGTAAGTGCCTAAGATTGGTTTATGTTGTCTTGCTCATTGATAAATTCATAATAAACTTCAAAAGGCTCCATAAACACTACCAGCTCTGTTCCTTTTGCCTCCAGGGTCAGATCTTGTTGGGGGAAAAGGGCGTCCATCTAGTGACCACCAACATTATGGCATCCAATGGGATCATTCATATGATTGACGGGCTGCTGTACCCCCCATCCATTCTCCCCATCCTGCCTCATCGATGCGACATCATTGAGAGCAAAATTACTGTGGTGAAAAGTCAAATCAGTCTATTAACAAACACACAGACATAGAATTAAACATACACAGACTCTGAATCAACAATCAGTTGAGCAGAGATAATTTACTGCTAACAGTGGCCAAATATATTTTACTCATTTGTATTTTATGCACACATTTATGTATTTATTTAAGATTAACATTGACTACATTATATTTGATGGAGCAGATAAAATATGACATCAGGTAGCTGATCATTTGGGCTCTCAGTTGAGATAAATGAAAATGATTAGCCACATTCTAGCATATACTGTAGGTACAATATCACTCTTTGTATTATAATTGGCATTAGAATTGGTTTTATTTGTTTTGTTTGTTACCAAGACCAAAGACCAAAATATTTAACTCTTCCTGAAATTGGGACATCAGTCTCGGTTTCAATACAATGTCTCACACTTTATTACACAAAAACATCTTGGGACTTTTCTAATTTACCTTTTGCACTCATTTTTAGCCATAGAATATTATGGAACCTAGGTCCTTTTTACCTCATTTACACCCATGTTCATACAGTGCATCTATGTGCAGAGTGTTTTCTATCACAGGGCTTTGAATTGAACCCACAACCATAAAGTTTTATTATCATTAGTAATAACTTCATGATTCTCACTCACTCACTAATGTTCTACCGCTTTATCCACTAAGGGTCGTGGGGGTGCTGGTACCTAACTCCAGCTGACATAGGGCGAGAGGCAGGGCACACCCTGGACAGGTCGCCAGTCCATCACAGGGCCGCATAGAGACAGACAACCATTCACTCTCATATTCACACCTACGGGCAATTTAGAGTGTCCAATTAACCTCTTCATGATTCTGTGTTCAGAAATTAAACATTTACTCCAATATATTTGTTTGTTTTTAGGGTCCATGTGTTCACTGCAGTTACCTCTATGAGTCGGAATGTCCAGAAGGCAGCACTGAAATGGTAAAATAATCATTCATGAAAAACTTAATTTTACGGAATACAGTTCCTTACTTTTATTGCAATTTCCAGATCCATATGGCTAAAATTTTCAAGATCTGTGTTTTTGTTTTGTTTTTTGTTTTTTGCTTTGTTTTATTTTGTTTCCCCCAGGTGAGCAATAGACTCTAGATGAGAAAAGAAAAGTTAACAAACTTTGTGTGTGTGTACGTGGTATTTCTTATGTTGTGGGGACCTCACCCTATTTATACAGTCACATTATGGGGACGTGTCTTCCTTATGGGGACATAAATCAAGTTCCCATAATGTAAGTTACTACATTTTAAGATGAAGACATGTTTTAAAGTTAGGCTGAGGTTGGGGTAAGGTTAAGGTTAGGGTCAGGATTAGGATTAGAGCATCAGTAATTATAGTTATGGTTAGAGTAAGTCTCCAGGAAATTAATATGTCAATGCAATGTCCTCTGAAGTCATGGGAATCTGTGTGTGTGTGTGTGTTTCTTCAGGAAAGTCACCAGACTGACTGTGAATACATCACATCTCCACGGAATCCAACACCTAAAAAAGGCTGTGCCAAATACTGCAACACCACCAAGCAGGTGAGAACAGCAGCGTTGAATCAGGAGCTTTATTTTTAGGTGCAAAAAGGCCAAAACTGGCAGTATGTCAGACTGACAAATACCAACAATGAGAGAAAAACAGACCATGAAAAAAAAATTACTTTACAGGAAGATAAAGTTTTTTTTTGTAAGTAAAACCAGACAGTCACTTGAAATTAGCTGAGGTCAAAACATACATAAAAACTGTGTAAGTGAATTTTTTTTTTTTTTTCTAATATTTACTTGGTATTGAGGATTTTTGTCTTTGTCTATTTTGAATATGAACTTCTGATTAATACTTTTACATAATTTTGTAACTTTGTTGCAGTGAGCTACAGATATTTGGCAAAATCTCCCTCAAAACTGAGATTTTAATCTCATTGGACTTCCTGGTTACATAAAAGTTAAATTAATAAATGACTGAAACAGAGAGTACTTTATGAATGTTTGGGGAATATGTCACTGGTTGTCTGTTGTGAGCTTATCGCAGTGATTTTAAACACTCGCTCTCCATATGTGTGTGTGTGAACAGACAGCAGAGTGTTGTAAAGGATTTTATGGCCCAGACTGTAAACCCTGTATTGGAGGATTTCAGAATCCCTGCTACAACAAAGGAACGGTGAGCAAAACTCAATTCACAAGAGTCTTGTCTGTCAACTGATGCTCTTTATCTATATGTTTATTTATTTGTGTTCAACATGCAGTGCTTTGACGGGATCCAAGGCAACGGCTCATGCAGCTGTCAATCACATTTAAAAGGTATCGCCTGCCACATCTGCTCAGATCCCAACAAGCATGGAGAGAACTGTGACGAAGGTAACATCAAGAAAACATTATCTTTACAGGCTGTAACTCTTGCTTACAGGTGAATGTTTGCTCACAAACAACATTCAGTGCATGAACTGGTCAGGGATCAGATAAAATCCTACAACAATTCAGTGCTCCTTATATTTTGTTATAAATGGCTGAGAACAGATAACAATGAATAAGTTTAGCCTAAATTAAGTTGCCATCATTACAAAATGACACAGACTATCGACAGATTAAGGAAGCCAGGCGGTCAGTAGATTTATCTGCAGACTGCTTACTGAAAGCCTTTGAGCCATAGATTATCACATACCATATTTACATATTTTTACAAACTTCAGAGCTGGTTTGAAAAATCAGATTTTCCTCTGCTTTTAAAGGCTCTTACACTGCACGTATTCACAATTTTAGCTTTTGTTAGATTTGTTTCTGTTCGATCCTTCCGAGACACATGAAGTATGTTTTTAGCAGGTATTTGATTATGAATCAAACTAAAAAAAAACTGATGGAGCTAAATAATTACCACCAGTAATTTCCATTAGTCTTAGGGTGACATCAATGTTTCCGTTTTCCTCATGGTGCTGCTCAAGGAATCACAAGGGAAAGAGGAAATTATAAAAGGGAAACTCATACCTGCTTCATTTGACAGCAATTATCACAATTACTAAAGACAAAGCAAATTATTATTGATACCAAGCAAAACTTAGTGGATAATCTTGTAGAACACAAATGTGAATATGTTTTTCCTCATGTTCTGTTTTCTTGACTGACTAACCTAAAATTTCTGAAATGTGTGTGCGCTTGATCTCAGAGTGTCGGTGTGTTCATGGTGTGTGTGATAACCGCCCGGGCTCTGGTGGAGTGTGTCGCAGAGGATCTTGTAAAGAGGGATACTCTGGAGAGAACTGTGACAAGACGGCCACACCCTGCAACTCTGATGGACTGCAGGAGCACTGTCACATCCATGCATACTGCACACACACAGGACTACACACCACGTAAGATACTAATACAACTACAATTCTACTACAATTCAACTACAATAATTCTCTTACAACTACAGCTTGTCATTCTGGCTCCTGTGTTTCAATTGTATTGGTTTTCCTTACATTTTGTTATGCTGACATTTCAGTCATCTTTGCTTTCATCAGAAATTGTTTCACATTTTTGTTGTACATTTTCAGGGGGAATTCTACAGTTGACACTATCCTTATATTTACACTGTGCTGACAAACAAAAACAAAACATAAATATTACAGACTGACTCTTGCCAATATCCACATGTCCACATGATTATGTTTGAAGTGTGACACCTACAGTAGTTTTACTGTCGGTCTTGCTCACATGAGATAATTACAGCTGTGCTCTCTTCGTTGCTGGGTGGCTCATCATGTGGAGACACTCAATGGTCACTAAAATATTGATCAGTTAGCATTAACATTCAAATGAGCATCTTAAAATTAAGAAAGCATTCATGCAGTAATGTTCTTTTTGTGAACATAGGGATTGAGGGGTTTGAGAACTGATATCAATCCAGCACTTACTCGACCTAAAGCCTCTAAAGACATGGTCAGAAAATTAAATTCATGTTTTGATTAAATCACCTGCCCTTGGTGATATTACCTTGATATTTCCTTATCTTTCTCTGAATGTCTGTCACTTTTTAGCCATGTTAGTTGCTTGACTAACGGGATGGCAATGAAACACCGCAGCAACTACTTGCAGTACATTTATAGTTACCAGAGGATGAACCTAGTTGACTTTGGTGATGCCCTGACTTTTTCTCCCTTGGTATCATAAATTTGACCTTTGTACTGTTGATTGAAGAATCTCGAAATCTAGCTACTGTCATGACATTTTTATACTCATTAATTTTCCACAGAGAATAATTTATAAAAAACCTGGGATCATTTTTCGAATGCCAGTATGAGGTAATATGTTTTAGATTGTGAGAAACCTGTGTGTGAGCCTTAAACATGAACTGTCATTGTCACTAAAAATGTATGTAAAAAAGTATTTCAAACCTCATGTCCAAAATCATTCACGTCCTCCTCACTGAGGAAACAGCCAAAGGTTCTCATCTGTCAAATGTGCTGGTTTACAATGACATCTCAAACAGGAACATCAGGTTATAAGTGCCAAACTCATAATTTACTTAACCCTATAAATTAAAGAAACGGGTCATGTCTGTTTCCTAATCAGTTGTTGAGTTTGTTCAGCCTCAAATGTGCTTGTGTATTTTTTAACCAGGTGTGTTTGTCGGGATGGGTACGATGGTAATGGTCACTCCTGTTCTCCTATCAACCCTTGCCTGAAAAGCAACCGAGGAGGCTGCGACACCAACGTAAGAATTACTGCTTGTATCTGTGTGTTAAACCTCTCTATTTGTTTAGAAAAGCCATTCCCAAATTTAAGAATGCCATGGCCCATCATACATTCTGAAAATCATTTGTGCCCCACCAAAATTTTGAATCCCATCTTGATGCTTCCTATTTTCTACCAGAGAGCTACGACTTTATCATGGCTGACCACCATATTGTAAAATATTCCATCCACACCGGTGGGAAGCGATATGTTTCAGTGTCGTATACATTTTACAAAGGAATAGCACAGATATTAAATCCTTTGGCTTGGCTGTATTAATACTGTTACTAAATAAGATTGATTGTAAATACTTAATGGTTATATGAAACTTTACTTCAAAACTGAAAAGTTACCAATTTTTTTTATGCATGCATTTTCAATGATCTTTCACAGCCCAACTTCAGTTGCTTCACGATACGTGAGAGAACAGCAGCGCTCTCTTTGGGAATCACTGGTTAAGAATAAACATTTTGGGACTTTTAAGCCTCAATTGGTTTTACAGATGAAGCACAAAAGGTGAAGAGAGTGGAATATGTGCGACAAAGAGGGGGAGTTGATCCTGCAGCCACTGCAGAGGACTTTCTCAAGCTCTTATTTATTCCAACATCTATCACACATTCTCAACATAGAGAAAAAGGGTTAACTCGGTTTGGTTAATTTTTAGGGAATATACAATACTCATTTTTAAGGCAGGTGCCTTATTTTCTATTCTGCTATGTATTTTCTGTAAGTTATACTGTATGTCCTTTGTTTTTTGTGATCTCCGTTGTACTGTGTACAGTTTTCTGCAGCTGTTGCTCAAGAAAAACTTCCCTGTGGGGATGATTTGATTAAATCTAAATATAAGCACCAACACTAGACATACAGTAGATCAGCTCTGTTCATACAAATTCAACATTGAATATTAAATATTGTATTGGTCACCTGCCAGTTTTTGTCAAGTGAGACAGCTAAATGTTTTATGTTTTGTTACGACTTGGATTCAAAAAGTTTTGAAATAACACATCCTCTTTCTCTTTCCTTATTCTCACTCTACAGGCAGAGTGTGTGTATGTGGGTCCAGGCAATGTTTCGTGTATATGTATCGAGGGATGGACAGGCGACGGCAAAGTATGTGTTGAGATTAACAACTGTCAGCTAGAGGCTCGAGGAGGCTGCAGCCCCAACGCTGACTGTACTCACATTGGACCCGGACAGGTTGGTTACTAAAATGTGATGATGAATTTAAGCTGTAAGCAGCACTGACTCTTCATTCATTCATTTTCAACCAATTAGTCCTCATCGTGGGGGCGAGCTGGAACTAATCTCAGCTGACAGGGCTCCTGATTTGGCTTTTTTTTTTTTTTCTGAGAAACAAGATAAGGTTATTAACATTCTGCAATATGGTCTTGAAGGCACAAACTCAGAGAACAGGGAGAGCTCATGATCCAGTTGAGCTGTCTGCCAATTGACACTAATAGATTGCTTCACCAACCACCAAGGAGCATGATTTTTGCTCTCCGTGCATGGAAAGGTGGTTGAAAAGTGTTAAGTTATGAGGACAAATTTCTGTAGATTTGCTAACTTTAATAATATTTTGAGAAATATGACAAACAAACATCAAACATGAACACTGTAGCAAGAAATTGTAGATGACCTTAACAGTATTATTTGCAGTCAGATGTTCAAATGCAATTTTGCTTCAGTTTCTGATCTTTTGGAGGTCAGTGTAGTCAATATTTGTGTGAGACACTCTGAAGATAAACTGAAGCAAGTTTAGAGTCAGTGAAGTCAAAACTGTGGGAGAATCATTCTTGCAGTTTTGTGAAAAACTGAGAAATTAACTCAAGTTAAGTTGCACCAAAGTTTAAGGCAGAGTCCCTCACCTTCTTCTATGAGATTTAATAACAAAGTCTTAAATGTCTGACTGCAAGGACAATAGTAAAGACATGTTTGTGTGTCTGTGTGAATGCAGAGTGAGTGTGTCTGTAAAACAGGTTACATGGGAAATGGAGTTTTGTGTGACCTGATCAATCCCTGCCTTGAAAACAGTGGAGGCTGCAGCCCCAAAGCTGACTGTAACAACATAGCACCCGGACAGGTCAGTTATTAAAAATATAATTTTACTAACAAATTCTTTATATATTTGTGGCCTAGCTTTCACCAAACATATTCGCATAATAATATAAATGATATTTATGGAAGTTTTATCTAATTTTATTTGCTTTTTTAAATGTATATATTTTTTTTATTTAATCAATTTAACTAGATGACTGTTGGACCATGTAAGCCACTTTGCAACTTTGCTTTGAAAAGTTCTTTAGAAATAATGTTTTGATAATGTTGTAATCTTTTATTATCTCTTAGTGCCTCTTACTGTATGTGATTATTTAACTTACCACTGTCCAAATACACATATTATAGTGTTTAACATTTAAGGGGCAATGGTTAACACCTTTTCCTGTGTCTGTGTGACTGTAGAGTCATTGCGTCTGT